>ML431724.1:414-29731 GCA_005239525.1 Nicotiana knightiana
AAAATAAAAATAAAAACAGAAATCATGAAAACTAAAGGGGAAAAGATTGGGGTGCGAGCTTATACCAAATTTCGGGGCGTTCGACGTTGAATCGACAACGAGACGATGTCGAGGATGCCAAGTGGTGGTTGTCCGACCCCGAGGCGCATGTTTCTTTTTGGGAAGACGCTAAACCAATAGATTTCGGCGCCTTGCCAAAAGGAAACAAGTGCCTATGGTCGAAAAAGAGAAACCACGGCGGGCAGTGGAGGTGGCTGGAGGCGGCTGGCCGGCGGCAGTAAGGTAAGGTGAGGGGTTGAGGTGAAATTGACATCAATGGGTAGGTCTTGAAGACCTCTATCCGTTGATGTAAGTATTGTGGGGTGGTGGTGGCCGGAACTTCACGAATTTGAGAAAACTAGTGGCGGCTAGGGTTTCTTAGATCTAAAATTCGTGGGGTTTGAGGGGGGTTTGAAAGATTTGGTTTGGAGATATGGAGAGAGGAGAGGGAGATGATGGGATGGTGAAATTTTGAGGGTGTTTGGACGGCGGGCGGCGGTGGTGCCGCCATGGGGAGAGGCGGCGGCGGCAGGGTGAGTGAGAGAGAAGAGAGAGGTTTTAGGGTTTGGATTATGTGAAATAAGGCCAAAAAATCTGATTATAGGGCCTTTTATATGAATAATAAAATTGATTCTGGGCCATTGGATCAAAGATAATAGAAGGCTGAGATTTGATCTTGAATACTTAACCAAAACGACGTAGTTTTGTGCTCAAACTACGTCGTTTTTGCCCCTCCCCTGGCAGCCCTTTTATGGATTAGCCATTTCACTTTTGGCCACTTAAATCATTTCAATTTTAACCATTTTCCTGGAATCCTATCTTATTAAACTAAAATCTAATTAACCTAAATACCAACTAGTAAAATAAACCTAATAAAATAAATTGGCTAACAATTGAATTAATTATATGAGAAAATTAACTTATCAAATAATTAGCCAATTAAAAGTGCACACACAAAGAGAAAAGTATAGAAAAATTATATATATATATTTTTTTGGTATTTTTATGTCAAGAAATTCAATTAAAAATGCACAAAAATATAGGAAAAATAACGATTGAAGGATAATTGACACTAACAACTTTAGGAGTATTTAAATGGTGCGAAAATTAGGTATTCACAATCTTGTATTAGAAAATTAAAATGTTTGTTATTTCTCTTTGGTGTGCAAGAATTTTTCCCTTTTTTTTTAAATTTTGAATATCAAGTATTGTAGTGAAGTTGGGCATGATTATCTTATGTTTATTTTCTTCATTATCTATGAAGTTCTAATTTTGTGACTTCTTTAGCATTTCGATCATGTTTAACTTTTGGTGTGATCTTTGTTTGATAATTAACTTTTGAATTATAGTTTCTTTGTACATAAATCAAACTGATATCATTGCATGGTATCCATATGCTATCACATAAATGGGAGTTAATTTGCCCGTTAGGCAAACATATTAAACGTGAGCTAAGATTTTGCAAAATACTCTTTAATTTTTGTGCTAGTTCTAATTTTCTGAATGAAAACTTCTGAAGTTGAATTATGCACATTGAGATATCCCTTAATTTTTTCATTAATTTAATGAAATAAATATTTTACCTACACTATCAGTATTTCTTTTCTAGCTATTCTTCTTTAATTTATTCTTTTAATATTAGAGTGATAATTTTAATATTGTTATAGATAGGCAAAGTGACCATATTTATACCTCAAAAAAAGGCATTTCTTTTGGCTCGAGAATATTTGGAACTAGGGAATAAAGAAATCAAAAATATTTTAAAATATGTATCAAAAAATAAGAACCAAAAGTAAAGAAAGCAGAAGAAATACTAAATAGACATTTTCATTGATTAATTGAAATACTTTTCAACATATTCCAAATAATATTTGGAAGATACTTTTAGCATACAATGTTAACAACATTGCATGCATAACAAAAATAAATTAAAAACCCAAATCTTTTACTACTCTACTCAGTCTTTTGATTAATAGATTTTGAAGCCTTAGAAGCGGCTTCGGTGTCACTGCTTATTACGATAACAGGAGTATCAGGTTCTTCATCCTGCTCAACGAGCAGTTCCTCAAGCATATCATAACAGGAAGTGAGAGGGTATGAATCAAGAAGAAGCCTTTTCACATAGTCTGCTCCAATTTCCCTTGTCAACCTAAGCATCAGTAAGTTTGTCTCTGTCTTAAGATTTTTCAACTTGTTTCTTACATCTTGGTAGAGGATGTTCTGGTTAATGGGTGAACTATGAAGAAGTTCATTGATAACTTTCTTAGTAGGGTTCTATACATTGTTATTTTGATAGAATCATGAATTAGAATAGATAAATTGAATGATGAGATTAATAATGTAGTTGTATTTATAGTATGGTTATTTGAATATTTCTAGGGTTAGGGTTAGGGTTAGGTTTTTCCTTATTAATTGTATCACAATCTTCAATGAACCAATTACACTCCTCAAATAAGACTTTACATTCTTCAATGTATCCATTTAGTTTACCCAAAATTCTTTTCATGAACTTTTCATCCAACCATGAGAATATCCGGTTTGGATAATGTTTTCCAGTAATTTTTTCTAGTTTTTACTAAATTTCTATTAGAATATTTTTTCCAGTAAATATTTTTCTTAATTTTCTCTTATCCATTCCAACCGTGAGAATATCTGGTTTGGATATGGTTTTGAAGTAAAAAATTTTACTTTATAGCTTCTCAATGAAATTTTTCAGTAAAATCACAAAAAAAAAAATTCTTCTCCATTCCAAAAAGTATCTGATTGGTAGGTTCTCATGCCAACTATTAAGCTTCTCAATGAATCATTTATTATTTTCAACTATTTAGCTTTTCAATTAATCATTTATTATTCTCAACTTCTCAATGAATCATTTATTATTCTCAATCGATTTAATAGTGTGTAGGTAAAATTAGCTTGAATTTTAAATCTTCGGCTTGAAGAATTGGTTATTAAAAACAATCTTTAAAATTGATTTCATACGTAAGACATGAACTTTTTTCATGAACTCTTAATCCAACCGTGAGAATCTCCAGTTTGGATGATGTTTTCCAGTAAATTTTTTTACCAAATTTCTATTAGAATATTTTTTCCAGTAAATATTTTTCTTCTTTTCTTAATTTTCTCTTATCCATTCCAACCGTGAGAGTGTGGGCGATGTGTACAAATAGCCACTAATAGAAGCTGTCTTTATTTTAAAGCCAGTGTTTTAAATGTATTTATTCTTTAGCCATTAGTTTAATGAATTTTTACCTAACTGGACGAAAATACCCTTATGCTATATGTCACGACCCCAGTTCGCCCTCCATGAACATGTCGTGACGGCACCTAGTCCCTATAACTAGGTAAGCCTAACAATGCGGAATAACAACATAATTGCGGAAGTAATCAAATAAAAGAAAGCTGAATACTCTAAGAGAAAGACTATACTTAAACTCCACTTGGCATATACAACTCAAAATACTATGGCAATCTACAACATCACCCCAAAACCCGGAAACTCACGGGAACCACATGCTAACAGAACATAATACACTGCTCTAACTCCAGAATGTCTATACAAGTGTAAGGAGGGACAAACTTTTCACAAAAAACTGGAATAAGATAGAGACTCCTGGTCTGCGAACGCGGCAGATATACCTCGAAGTCTCTGATGTATATCTCAACCTCGGGGATAGTGCGCCTGAGTGGACGTACCTGGATCTTCACATGAAAAATATGCGCAGGAAAGGGCATGGGTACACCACAGTGGTACTCAGTAAGTGCCAAACCTAACCTCAGTCGGGTAGTGACGAGGAAGGTCAGGGCCCTACTAAGGTCAAACAATATAATATGGATTTATAGTATGAAAACAGACAGTAATAATGAATATAGCAGTGAATTAAGACAGGTCAAACAAGGTAATAACTAAACATAAGAACAAAGTAAAACCCGGAATATGTACATCATACTAACAATGGTAACAATGAGGATCTCCCAGGATACCGTCCTGTAGTCCTTTTCTCAATTGTCCGGTGGATCTCCCGAAATACCTTCCCGTAGTCCATCATATGTATTTCCGAAGGATCTCCCGGGACACCGTCCCGTAGTCCATCATATGTATATCCGAAGGATCTCCCGGAATACCGTCCTGTACTAAAACTATCAATGTGTAGGGGGATCTCCCAGGATACCGTCCTGTAGTCCCAAAGTAAATATGCAGGGGGATCTCCCAGGATACCGTCCCGTAGTCCCAAAGTAAATATGCAGGGGGATCTCCCGGGATACCGTCTCATAGTCCCAAAGTAAATATGCAGGAGGATCTCCCGAGATACCATCCCGTAGTCCCAAAGTAAATATGCAGGCGGATCTCCCGGGATATCGTCCCGTAGTCCCAAAGTAAATACACAGCCATAACAAGAAAATGTTTAGGATTAGAGTGCATAAAATACAAGGCAACGTGTAATTATGGCCTAACATACTTCACGTAATGCAATTAAGGCAATTTATGCAAATAGGCAATTCAGGAAACTAGGCATGATTTTCTAAGCTAACATAGGCCATAGTTGCAATTAGAATAAAACATGTAAGAAAGAAACTCACTCTAAATATTAAAGTAAAACCGGATTTTCAACAATTAGCACAAGTACGCGCTCGTCACCTCACGTACAAGGCATTCAGTTACCAAATATCACAACCTAAGGGGAAAGGTCCCCCACACAAAGTTAGACAAGCCACTTACCTCGAACCGGCTCAAAATCAACTTGAAATCACACGTTTGCCACGAGTATCCGACTCCAAATGGCCCAAATCTGTACAATTCAATTACGTATCGTAAATAACATCTCATGCAACATATTATACTGTTTAATTCAATCTAAGGCGCGAAATTATGTAAAATAACCAAAACGCCCCTCGGGCCCACGACTCGGAATCGGGTAAAAGTCATATTTTTCGGACACCCATTCACTCACGAACTCATTTAACCAGAAACAATCGAAATCTGATGCCAAAAACCTCAAAATTTCCAGAATTTCTGATTTGAGAAAAATCTCACCCCCTCCTATGGATTTTCCCCCATTTTTGATAATTAAACTAAAGAAAACAACGGGAATTAATGGTCTAACAATGAATTAGGATTAGGAAATGTTACCTATGATCCTTCTCCTTGAAATCCCCAGAAAATCGCCAATCCTAGAGCCCTCACACGATTTTTGGAATTATGAACCCAACTCTCAGATCTTTGGAACAAAATGCCCAGGAAAAGCACCTGGGTACCGCACCTGCGGTACCGCACCTGCGGAAAAAGCATCGCAGGTGCGGAAGTCACTTAAATGCACAGGGGTCGCACATGCGGTCGTTTGGTCACGCCTGCGATCTCGCACCTACGGAACCCAGGTCGCACCTGCGACCACTGGCCCAAGACTCCCCTATTGCACCTACGATCAAGGCCACCGCGCCTGCGATGCCGCACCTGCGGAAAAACCTTCGCAGGTGCGAAGACACCAGAAGGTGCCTGGTTCAGCAGCAACAATTTCCCAACTTCACCCGTTAAGCATCCGAAACAACCCTGAGGCCCCCCGGGACCTCAACCAAAACCACCAACCAACCTTAACAACTTATTTGAACTAGGTCGAGCCTTAAAAACACGTATCATAACATCAAAATACTCAAATATGCATAAATTCAAGCCTAAGAACTTAAGAAAATTCTAGAATTCACATCTGACGCCGAAACACGTCTAAACTTATCCGAATGACCTCAAATTTTGCACACACATCCCAAATGACATGACAGAACTACTGTAATTTCCGGAATTCCATTCTAACCCTCTGATAAAAAATTCACTATCGTACCGGAAACTCCAAAAATTCAAACTTCGGCATTAAGCCTAAATGAGCTACGGACTTCCAAAATACATTCTGAACACGTTCCCAACCCCGAAATCACCTAACGGAGCTAACGAAACCATCAGATTTCCATTCCGAGTCCGTCTTCACACTGCTCCAACTACGGGCAATTTTCCAACACTTAAGCGCTCATTTAGGGACTAAATGTCCCAAAACTATCCGAAACTCAAAACCGAACGTCCCGACAATTCAATTAAGCAGAAATAGACTTGAGAAAACAGTTAACAGGGGAAGGGCATTAATTCTTAAGACGACCGGTCGGGTCGTCACATTCTCCTACACTTAAAAATTTGTTCGTCCTCGAACGAGCATAAGGACATACCTGAAGTAGTGAAAAGATGAGGGTAAATGTTGCGCATATCCTGCTCGGTCTCCCAGGTCGCCTCCTCGGCCGATGACCCCGTTACTGGACCTTTACTGAAGCAATGTTCTTCGACTTGAGCTTTTTGATCTGCATGTCCAATATAGCTACAGGCTCCTCAACGTATGATAGTTCCTTGTCCAATTGGACTGAGCTGAAATCCAAGACATGGGACGGGTCGTCGTGATACCTCCGGAGCATCGAAACATGAAATACCGGATGAACTCCTGTCAAGCTGGGAGGTAAGGCAAGCTCATAAGCAACCTCCCCAACACGCCTCTATATCTTGAAAGGGCCAATAAACCTCAGACTCAACTTCCCTTTCTTCCCAAATCTCATAACGCCCTTCATAGGCGAAACCCGAAGCAGAACCCGCTCTCCGACCATATATGAAACATCACGAACCTTTCGGTCCGCGTAACTCTTCTGTCTGGACTGGGATGTACGGAGTCTTTCTTGAATCACCTTGACCTTCTCCAATGCATCCTGAACCAACTCTGTGCCCAATAGCCTAGCCTCACCCGGCTCGAACCAACCCACCGGAGATCTGCACCTCCTACCATATAAAGCCTCATACGGCGCCATCTGAATCTTGGATTGCTAACTATTGTTGTAAACAAACTCCGCCAATGGTAAGAACTGATCCCAAGACCCTCCAAACTCAATCACACACGCATGGAGCATATCCTCAAGAATCTGAATAGTGCGCCTCGGACTGTCCGTCTGTATGGGGGTGAAATGTTGTGCTCAACTCCATCCTGGTACCTAACTCCTGTTGAACGGCTCTCCGGAACTGTGAAGAGAACTGAGTACCTCTGTCTGAAATAATAGAAACTGGGATACCATGCAGTTGAACGATCTCCCGAATATAAATCTCCGCCAACCGCTCCGATGAACAAGTAGTCAGTACTAGAATGAAATGGGCTGATTTGGTCAACCGATCCACAATCACCCAAATAGCATCATGCTTCCTCAAAGTCCTAGGTAGTCCAACCACAAAGTCCATGGTGATCCGCTCCCACTTCCACTCTAGAATCTCAATTTGCTGAAGTAACCCTCCCGGTCTCTGATGCTCACATTTGACCTGCTGACAGTTGAGACACTTGGCTACAAACTCTGTTATATCCTTCTTCATTCTTCGCCACCAATAGTGCTGCCTCAAATCCTGATACATCTTCGCAGTACCCGGATGGAGGGAATACCGCGAACTATGGGCCTCTGATAAAATCAACTCCCGAATCCCATCAACATTGGGCACACAAATCTGACCCTACATCCTCAATACCCTGTCATCTCCAATGGTCACATCTCTGGTATCACCGTGCTGGACCGTGTCCTTGAGGACAAGTAAATGAGGATCATCATACTGTCGCTCCCTGATACGATCGAATAAGGAAGACCGAGAAACCACACAATCCAATACCCGGCAAGGCTCAGAAAGATCTAATCTCATGAAATGACTGTCTAAGGACTGAACATCTAAGCCTAGAGGCCTCTCGGCTGCAGGAAGGTATGCCAAACTCCCCAAATTCTCCGCCCGGCGACTCAAGGCATCGGCCACCACATTGGCCTTCCCCGGGTGGTATAATATAGTGATGTCATAGTCCTTTAGCAACTCTAACCATCTACGCTGGCGCAAATTTAGATCATTCTGCCTGAATATGTGATGCAAACTCCGGTGGTCAGTATAAATCTCACAAGGCAAGCCGTACAAATAATGACGCCAGATCTTCAAGGTGTGAACAATGGCAGCTAACTCAAGTTCATGGACAGGGTAATTCTTCTCATGTATCTTCAACTGTCTGGACGGGTAGGCAATCACCCTACCGTCCTACATCAACACTGCTCCAAGACCAACTCGCGAGGCATCACAATAAACTATATAAGACCCCGAACCAGTAGGCAAGATCAAGATTGGGGCTGTAGTCAAAGCTGTTTTGAGCTTCTGAAAGCTCGCCTCACACTCCTCTGCCCACTGAAATGGAACACCCTTCTGGGTCAATCTAGTCATAGGGGCTGCAATCGAGGAAAATCCCTCCACAAAACGGCGGTAGTAACTTGCCAAGCCAAGGAAATTGCGGATCTATGTAACTGAGGACGGTCTGGGCCAACTCTGCACGACCTCTACCTTCTTCGGATCCACTCGAATGCCCTCACTCGATACCACGTGGCCTAAGAATGCCACAGAACTCAACCAAAACTCACATTTTGAGAACTTTGCATACAACTTCTTCTCTCTCAAGGTCTGAAGCACTGTCCTCAGGTGCTGCTCATGATCTTCCCGACTCCGGGAGTAAACAAGAATATCATCTATGAAAACAATGACGAATGAGTCGAGATATAGCCTAAACACACTGTGCATCAAATGGATAAATGTTGATTGGGCATTAGTCAGCCCGAACGACATAACTAGAAACTCGTAATAGCCATACCGAGTCCTGAAAGCAGCCTTCGGGATATCCGGCTCCCGAATCTTCAACTGATGGTAACCTGAGCACAAATCAATCTTAGAAAACACATGTGCGCCCTGAAGCTAGTCAAATAGATCATCAATACAAGGCAAGGGATAACGGTTCTTCACTGTAACCCTGTTCAGCTGGCGATAATCAATACACATACGCATAGAACCATATTTCTTCTTCACAAATAAGACAGGAGCACCCCAAGGTGAAACATTGGGTCGAATAAAAACCTTATCAAGCAATTCTTGTAACTGATCCTTTAACTCCTTCAACTCAGGAGGAGCTATACAGTAAGGAGGAATGGAAATGGGCTGAGTGCCCGGCAACAAATCAATGCCAAAATCAATGTCTCTATCGGGCGGCATGCCCGGAAGATCAGCTGGAAACACATCGGGATAATCCCGTACCACTAGAACTGAATCAACAGAAGGGGTATCAACACTGACATCTCTCACATAAGCCAAATACGCGGCACACCCCTTCTCAACCATATGTTGAGCTCTAAGAAAAGAGATAACTCTACTGGGAGTGTGATATAAAGTACCACTCCACTCAACACGCGGAATACTTAGCATATCCAGCGTCACGGTCTTGGCGTGACAATCAAGAATAGCATAATGGGGAGACAACCAATCCATGCCCAAGATAATATCAAAATCCACCATATCGAGTAACAATAAATCCGCACTGATCTAAAAACCACGACAGTAACCAAACACGACCGATAAACGCGGTCCACAACAAGAGAATCTCCCACAAGAGTAGAAATATAAACAGGAGAACCCAAAGAATCTCGGGATATACCCAAATACGGAGCAAAATAAGAAGACACATAAGAATACGTGGAGCCTGGATCGAATAAAACCGATGCATCTCGGTGACAAACCAGTATAATACCTGTAATGACAGAATCGGAGGCAACAACCTCGGTACGAGCAGGAATAGCATAATATCTACCCTGGCCTCCCCCTCGAGGGCGACCTCTACCTCCCCGACCTCCGCCCCTAGCTGGCTGGGCAGGTGGGGGTAGCAACTAGAGCTGTGATCATGGCCTGAGAACCCTGCTGAGCACGTTGTGGCTGAAAATTCTGTGAAGATGCACCCCTAATAAGTCTGGGACAGTCCCTAACCATATGGTGTGTATCACCACAATCGAAACAAGCTATGGGAGGACGTGATGGCTGTGACTGGCTAGGGCCAGGTCTGCTAGACTGATCTCTGAAAGCACCTCGCGCATGAGGCGCGCTAGAAACTGGAGGTGCATAATAAGGCTCCCGAGGCCTGGGTGGAGCTGGGGTACCGCTGGCTGCTGGAAGAGCTGAATGAACTGGGCGGACCATATAACCCCTACCATGATGACCTGCCGCTGGGGTACGGGCACCAGAGTAGTGGCCCGACTCTCGAGACCTATTGGCCTCCCTCTCCTCTCGCTCCCTAGCGAGCATACTCTCGATCCTCCTATCAATGCTCACTACCTGCAGATAAGGAATGTACATCTCCAACTCTCAAGCCATGCTAGATATGATGGGTGGGACAAGACCCTCAATGAACCGGCGAACCCTCTCACGGACAGTAGCAACCAAAGCCGGTACATGCCTAGCCAATCTGGTGTAACAGATAGCATACTCTGAAACTGTCATAGCACCCTGGCGCAAATGCTCAAACTCTGCGCGCCATGCGTCCCTGAGGCTCTAAGGCACAAACTCTATCAGGAACATATCTGAGAATTGGGTCCAAGTCAGTGGAGCAGCCTCATCTGGATTGTCTAACTCATAGGTGCGCCACCAATCATAGGCGGCTCCACGAAGCTGGAAGGTAGTAAAGGAAACCCCACTAGATCCGACTATGCCCATAGTGCGAAGAATATGGTGATACTCCTCTAGAAATCCCAAGGCATCATCTGATGCTAGTCCACTGAATACCGGAGGGTCATACTTCTTGAACCTCTCAAGTCTCCGCTGCTCGTCCTCTGAAGCAGTTGACCCATCCTCAGGCTGAACTAGCATTACAGGCGGTACATGAACGATCTCTAGGACCTGCTCCACATGCGCTCGCTGCTCAGGAGTACGGGCGGCGGGATTCTGAATCCTCCCCCGACCTGAGATGTGGCTGCAGCAAGGGGAAGCAACCATGCCTGAGCCAGAGTGGTGTACATGGACATAAACTGAGCTAATGTCTCCTGAAGAGCTGGAGTAGTAGTGGCAGTAGGCGTGGAAGGTGTTTGGACCTTAGATGGATCTGCTGGTAGTACCTCGGCGGCAACTTGCACAGGTGCTCTCGCTGCACCACGTGCGCGTCCTCGGCCTCTACCCCGGCCCTGGCCTCTCACGGCTGCTGTAGGGGGCACGGGTGCCTGATTGTCCCGAGTAGCACGTGTCCTCACCATCTGCTAGAGAATAGAAAACAGAGGTTTAGAATTGATATCAAAAGATATTGCACGACAAGGAAATCAATGAAGTGAAGATTTTTCCTAAACAGTTACATAGCCTCTCGTAGATAAGTACAGAAGTCTCCGTACCGATCATCGAGACTCTAATAAACTGGCCTGTGTTCCGTGAATCCTATGAACCTAGACACTCTGATACCAACTTGTCACGACCCCAGTTCGCCCTCCATGAACATGTCATGACGGCACCTAGTCCCTATAACTAGGTAAGCCTAACAATGCGGAATAACAACATAATTGCGGAAGTAATTAAATAAAAGAAAGTGTAACACTCTAAGAGAAAGACTATACATAAACGCCACTTGGCATATACAACTCAAAATACTATGGCAATCTACAACATCACCCAAAAACCCGGAAACTCATGGGAACCACAGGCTAACAAAACATAATACACTGCTCTAACTCCAGAATGTCTATACAAGTGTAAGGAAGGACAAACTTTTCACAAAAAGCTGGAATAAGATAGAGACTCCTGGTCTGCGGACGCGACAGATGTACCTCGAAGTCTCTGTTGTATCTATCAACCTCGGGGATAGTGCGCCCGAGTGGAGATACCTGGATCTGCGCATGAAAAACATGCGCAACAAAGGGCATGAGTACACCACAGCGGTACTCAGTAAGTGCCAAGCCTAACTTCGGTCGGGTAGTGATGAGGAAGGTCAGGGCCCTACTGAGGTCAAACAATATAATACGGATTTACAGTATGAAAAAAGACAGTAATAATGAATACAACAGTGAATTAAGACAGGTCAAACAAGGTAATAACTATACATAAGAACAGAGTACAACCCTGAATATGTACAGCATACTAACAATGGTAACAGTGAGGATCTCCCAGGATACCGTCTTGTAGTCATTTTCTCAACTGTCCAGTGGATCTCCCGGGATACCGTCCCGTAGTCCATCATATGTATTTCCGAATGATCTCCCGGGATACCGTCCCGTAGTCCATCATATGTATATCCGACGGATCTCCCGGGATATCGTCCCATAGTCCAACTATCAATGTGTAGGGGGATCTCCCAGGATACCATCTCCCAAAGTAAATGTGCAGGGGGATCTCCCGGGATACCGTCCCGTAGTCCCAAAGTAAATATGCAGGGGGATCTCCCGGGATACCGTCCCGTAGTCCCAAAGTAAATATGCAGGGGGATCTCCCGGGATACCATCCCGTAGTCCCAAAGTAAATATGCAGGGGGATCTCCCGGGATACCGTCCCGTAGTCCCAAAGTAAATATGCAGGGGGATCTCCCGGGATACCGTCCCGTAGTCCCAAAGTAAATACACAGCCATAACAAGAAGATGTTCAGGATTAGATTGCATAAAATACAAGGCAACATGTAATTCTGGTCTAACATACTTCACGTAATGCAATTAAGGCAATTTATGCAAATAGGCAATTCAGGAAACTAGGCATGATTTTCTAAGCTAAAATAGGCCATAATTGCAATTAGAATAAAACATGTAAGAAAGAAACTCAGTCTAAATATTTAAAGTAAAATCGGATTTTCAACAATTAGCACAAGTACGCGCTCGTCACCTCATGTACAAGGCATTCAGTTACCAAATATCACAACCTAAGGGGAAAGGTCCCCCACACAAAGATAGACAAGCCACTTACCTCGAACCGGCCCAAAGTCAACTTGAAATCACACGTTTGCCACGAGTATCCGACTCCAAATGGCCCAAATCTGTACAATTCAATTACGTATCATAAATAACATCTCATGCAACATATTATACTGTTTAATTCAATCTAAGGCGCGAAATTATGTAAAATGACCAAAACGCCCCTCGGTCCCACAAGTCGGAATCGGGTCAAAGTCATATTTTTCGGACATCCATTCACTCACGAATTCATTTAACCAGAAACAATCGAAATCTGATGCCAAAAACCTCAAAATTTCCATAATTTCTGATTTGAGAAAAATCTCACCCCTTCCTATGGATTTTCCCCCATTTTTGATAATTAAACTAAAGAAAACAACGGGAATTAATGGTCTAACAATGAATTAGGATTAGGAAATGTTACCTATGATCCTTCTCCTTGAAATCCCTAGAAAATAGTCAATCCTAGAGCCCTCACACAATTTTTGGAATTATGAATCCAACTCTCGGATCTTTGGAACAAAATGCCCAGGAAAATCGCACATGCGGTACCGCACCTGCGAAAAAAGCATCGCAGGTGCGGAAGTCACTTAAATGCACAGGGGCCGCACCTGCGGTCGTTTGGTCGCGCCTGCGGTCCCGCACCTGCGGAACTCAGGTCGCACCTGCGACCACTGGCCCAAGACTCCCCTATCGCACCTGCGATCAAGGCCACTGTGCCTGCGAGGCCGCACTTGCGGCAAAACCTTCGCAGGTGCGAAGACACCAGAAGGTGCCTGGTTCAGCAGCAACAATTTCCCAACTTCACCCGTTAAGCATCCGAAACAACCCCGAGGCCCCCTGGGACCTCAACCAAAACCACCAACCAACCTTAACAACTTATTTGAACTAGGCCGAGCCTTAAAAACACGTCTCATAACATCAAAATACTCATATATGCATAGATTCAAGCCTAAGCACTTAAGAAAATTCTAGAATTCACATCCGACACTGAAACACGTCTAAAATTATACGAATGACCTCAAATTTTGCACACACATCCCAAATGACATGACAGAACTACTGCAACTTCTGGAATTCCATTCCGACCCTCGGATAAAAAATTCACTATCGGACTGCAAACTCCAAAAATTCAAACTTCGGCATTTCAAGCCTAAATGAGCTACGGACTTCCAAAATACATTCCGAACACGCTCCCAACCCCGAAATCACCTAAGGTATCTAACAGAACCAGTGAATTTTCATTCGAGGCCATCTTCACACTACTCCGACTACGGACAACTTTCCAACACTTACGCTCTAATTTAGGGACTAAATGTCCTAAAACTCTCCGAAATTCAGAACCGAACGTCCCAACAATTCAATTAAGCAGAAATAGACTTGGGGAAAACAATTAACAGGGGATCGAGGCGTTAATTCTTAAGACGACCGGCTGGGTCGTCACACTATAACTTCTCAAAGAGGAGGTCGAATGTGATAAAGGTCCTTGCGCAAGTTTGAAAATACCCTTGCGCATGTTTGAAGGTCCTTAACTTCAAGTTTCAAGTTCAAAAGTTAAGTACAAACAAGCCTTAACTTCAAGTTTCAAGTTCAAAAGTTAAGGAAAAGCAGTCCTTAACTTCATGTTTCAAGTTAAAAAGTTAAGGACAAACAGTCCTTAACTTTAAGTTTCAAGTTAAATAGTTAAGTACAATAGATCCTTAACTTATAGTTTGCAGTCCTTAACTTAAAAGTTCAAATTAAAAAGTTAAGGACAATAGGTCCTTAACTTATAGTTTTTAGTCCTTAACTTTGAGATCCAAGTCCAAAAGCAAAAAAAACTTCGTCCTTACTTTGAACTAAACTTCAGGACTACCGGTCCTTAACTTCAAGACTTCAGGACTACATTTCCTTAACACAATTATCTTTGTCCTCAACTTTTTGTATTTTTACCTTATTTTTCCTAATTATTTGTTGTTGAAGAAAATCTAAAAGTCACTTCTTTTAGAAAACCAAAAGTCACGTCCTCCCACATGTGTGATTATTATGAGTGAATGGTTTACTATGAAATTCAACTCCGGTGAAGTTGTTGTCTTTGTAACTGGGGAACTTCAGCATACGGGGATGAAGTTCCCCAGTTATAAAGACACTGGGGAACTTCAGCTCTAGAGCTGAAGTTGTTATCTTTGTTACTGGGGAACTTCATCATACGGGGCTGAAGTTCCCCATTAATAAAGACAAAAACTTCAGCATACGGGCTGAAGTTCCCCAGTTTACAAAGACAAAACTTCAGCTATAGAGCTGAAGTTTTGTCTTTGTAACGGGGAACTTCAGCCCCGTATGCCGAAGTTGTTGTCTTTATAACTTGGGAGAGATGAAGTTCGTAAATGGGGAATTTCAGCTCTAGAGCTGAAGTTTTGTCTTTGTAACTGGAGAACTTCAGCCCCGTATGCTGAAGTTGTTGTCTTTATAACTTGGGAGAGCTGAAGTTCGTAAAGGGGGTTTGTCTTTGTAACTGGGGAACTTCAGCATACGGGGCTGAAGTTCCCAGTTATAAAGACAAAAACTTCAGCATACAGGGCTGAAATTTGTCTTTGTAACTGGGGAACTTCAGCATACGGGGCTGAAGTTCCCAGTTATAAAGACAAAAACTTCAGCATACAGGGCTGAAATTTGTCTTTGTAACTGGGGAACTTCAGCATACTGGGCTGAAGTTCCCCAGTTATAAAGACAAAAAAGCGGGTATAGGTTAAATGGGGGCGACCAACTAGGGTGCCCCGCGCAATTTTTACAGGAAAGGGTAACACTGTCTATTCATATTAATTTTAATAGACTAGTGGCTACTTTTGCTCAGCATTAAAAATGCTGGATAAAAAGTAAATACCACCTTAAATTGTGGCTACTCCACGCCATTTATTCTGAGAATGTCTGGGTTTGAATATGGTTTTGAAGTAAATTTTTTTACTTTATAGATTCTCAACCGATTTTTCAGTAAAATCATAAATTTTTTTCTCTTGTCCATTCCAAAAACTATCCGATTGGTAGGTTCTCATGCCAACTATTGAGGTTCCCAATGAATCATTTATTATTCTCAACTATTAAGTTTCTCAATGAAACATTTATAATTCTCAGCCGATTTAATAGTGTGTAGGTAGAATTCAGTTTGAAGAATTGGTTTTAAGAAATGAAGATTGTTAAAACAAATCAAAAGCACAACTAATTAACCAGTTTTGGATTTTTGAATGATAAATAATTAAAAAAAAATTATAGTAATATGAAGACTGAAATTTCATAACATAATACTTCAACAGAAAAAAGTACAACAACCATAACGAAAGCAACATACATGAAAAATAAAAGATAATAAAAGGATAAATCAACGCAAACACATCCTAGTAGAAAGTCAAAAACGGATTAGTACAAACAGGATATCCGTCCCCCTTCACTTGAACATTGAAGATAGCACCCAGTGGTAAAACATCAACCAATATAAATTTGACTACGAAAACCTCGCCGGATAAAATTCTCCAACACAAAAAGTCTCCAGCCTACCTTGAACCTTCTTTGATCACCAATGCTTATATCTACATGCCACTCTTTGCCACGATGGTGAAGAAACGCGTGTTCTAATGTTGGAGGAAGATGCTTGCACATTTTTCTTGGAATATACTTTTAAAAAAGAGGAAAATATGAAGTTTAAAGGACATAATAATTTAACTCAATTAACATTCAAAGAAATAAAGTATAAAGGACATAATAATTTACCAGATCGTTGTAGTCGATGCATGAATCAGTCATAACTATTTCAAAAGTTGGAGGAATCTCTTCTTCATTATCACTTCTAGTAGAAGAGTAAGATATGCCATCACTGCTAGTAGAAGAGTAAGATAGGGCTCGTTTGGTTGAGGGGGAGGCATCCATAGTTTAGGGTTTGAGTATGTGAGTGTGTTTTAGGTCTTTAGGGTTTGAGTATGTGGCCATATATATATAGAGGCCAAGCCAGTTTTCAAACACCCTCCTGTCAGGGAAAAACAACTTAATTTTTTGCCACAATATCTGGTTTTGTTTAAGGGTTGTCGGAATTAATTTCAACCGGAACTTCGGGAGTTCCTTGTCCTTTCACTTGCACTTTAAAGAACAAAAATAATTATGCAATTTCAACAACCTCAAATTTAATTATGAAATATAAATAATAAGTAGATATCTATACTAGTTAATTACATTGTTGCGCTTTAAATATGGTTACATTGAATGTCTATATATGTTTATAGTATCCAACATATAATTCCGTTCGTTAAGGTCATGCGTATATTGATAGCGACCATATAATTACGTTTACTATGGTTCCGCTAGTTAATTGACACCAATAGTTATATTTGGAATATAATTAGTAATTTAATTATGAAATATAAATAATAAGTAGATATTTATACTAGTTAATTACATTGTTGCGCTTTAAATATGGTTACATTGAACGTCTATATATGTTTATAATAACCAACAAATAATTTCATTCATTAAGGTCATGCGTATATTGATATCGACCATATAATTACGTTTACTATGGTTCTGCTAGTTAATTGACAACAATAGTTATATTTGGGATATAATTAGCAATTTAATTATAAAATATAAATAATAAGTAGATATTTGTACTAGTTAATTACATTGTTGCGCTTTAAATATGATTACATTTAACGTCTATATATGTTTATAGTATCCAACATATAATTCCATTCATTAAGGTCATGCGTATATTGATAGCGACCATATAATTACATTTACTATGGTCCCGCTAGTTAATTGACAACAATAATTATATTTCGGATATAATTAGAAATTTAATTATGAAATATAAATAATAAATAGATATTGATACTAGTTAATTACATTGTTGCGCTTTAAAAATGTTTACATTGAACGTCTATATATGTTTATAGTATCCAACATATAATTTCATTCATTAAGGTCATGCGTATATTGATATCGACCATATAATTACGTTTCCTATGGTTCCGCTAGTTAATTGATACCAATAGTTATATTTGGGATACAATTAGCAATTTAATTATGAAATATAAATAGTAAGTAGATATTTATACTAGTTAATTACATTGTTGCGCTTTAAATATGTTTACATTGAACGTCTATATATGTTTATAGTATCCAACATATAATTCCATTCATTAAGGTCATGCGTATATTGATAGCGACCATATAATTACGTTTACTATGGTTCCGCTAGTTAATTGACAATAATAGTTATATTTGGGATATAATTAGTAATTTAATTATGAAATATAAATAAGAAGTAGATATTGATACTAGTTAATTACATCGTTGCGCTTTAAATATGGTTACATTGAACATCTATATATGTTTATAGTATCCAACATATAATTTCATTCATTAAGGTCATTCGTATATTGATATCGACCATATAATTACGTTTACTATGGTTCTGCTAGTTAATTGACAACAATAGTTATATTTGGGATATAATTAGCAATTTAATTATGAAATATAAATAGTAAGTAGATATTTGTACTAGTTAATAACATTGTTGCGCTTTAAATATGTTTACATTGAACGTCTATATATGTTTATAGTATCCAACATATAATTCCTTTCATTAAGGTCATGCGTATATTGATAGCGATCATATAATTACATTTACTATGGTCCCGCTAGTTAATTGACAACAATAGTTATATTTGGGATATAATTAGAAATTTAATTATGAAATATAAATAATAAGTAGATATTGATACTAGTTAATTACATTGTTGCGCTTTAAATATGTTTACATTGAACGTCTACATATGTTTATAGTATCCAACATATAATTCCATTCATTAAGGTCATGCGTATATTGATATCGACCATATAATTACGTTTACTATGGTTCCGCTAGTTAATTGACACTAATAGTTATATTTGGGATACAATTAGCAATTTAATTATGAAATATAAATAATAAGTAGATATTTATACTAGTTAATTACATTGTTGCGCTTTAAATATGTTTACATTGAACGTCTATATATGTTTATAGTATCCAACATATAATTCCATTCATTAAGGTCATGCGTATATTGATAGCGACCATATAATTATGTTTACTATGGTTCTGCTAGTTAATTGACAAGAATAGTTATATTTGGGATATAATTAGCAATTTAATTATGAAATATAAATAATAAGTAGATATTGATACTAGTTAATTACATTGTTGCGCTTTAAATATGGTTACATTGAACGTCTATATATGTTTATAGTATCCAACATATAATTTCATTCATTAAGGTCATGCGTATATTGATATCGACCATATAATTACGTTTACTATGGTTCCGCTAGTTAATTGACAACAATAGTTATATTTGGGATATAATTAGCAATTTAATTATGAAATATAAATAATAAGTAGATATTGATACTAGTTAATTACATTGTTGCGCTTTAAATATGGTTACATTGAACGTCTAAATATGTTTACAGTATCCAACATATAATTCCATTCATTAAGGTCATGTGTATATTGATAGTGACCCTATAATTACGTTTACTATGGTTCCGCTAGTTAATTGACAACAATAGTTATATTTGGGATATAATTAGTAATTTAATTATGAAATATACATAATAAGTAGATATTTATACTAGTTAATTACATTGTTTCACTTTAAATATGTTTACATTGAACGTCTATATATGTTTATAGTATCCAACATATAATTCCATTCATTAAGGTCATGCGTATATTGATAGCGACCATATAATTACGTTTACTATGGTTTCGCTAGTTAATTGACAACAATAATTGTATTTGGGATATAATTAGCAATTTAATTATGAAACATAAATAATAAGTAGATACTGATACTAGTTAATGTCACGACCCGAAATCCCACTTTCGGGACGTGATGGCGTCTAACGTTGAACCCGCTAGCAAGCCAACGTGTACAGTTAAACTAACATGGATAACACCGAATTGACAGAATAAGCTAAAACCAGTTCACAATTTAACGGCGGAAGTAGATAAAGTTTCAAAGTTAAGTAAAAGCAATATAATACAACTTCGCAATAATTCTCCAAAACCTGGAGTCACAAATTCACGAACTGTCTATAGGAGTGGTAAATACAAAGTCTGAAAGTAAATACATGACTGTCTCTGAAAACTAGAGGAAAGATAAGACATAAATCAAGAACTAAGGATAGGAGAGTCGCCAAGGCCCACGAACGTCAACGGGTATACCTTGAAGCCTCTGAGGTGGACTGAAGGAAACTCCCTCAACGCTGTCCACTGGGTCCAAGTGCGGGATCTGCACAACAAATAAGATGTGCAGTGTAGCATCAGTATAACCGACCCCATTTACTGAATGAGTGCCGAGCCTAACCTCGGCCGAAGTAGTGACGAGGCTAGGACACGAAAAAAAATTGTACCTGTGCAGTTCAATAGTGTAGCAGAAACAAACAAGAATACAATTACGGGGAAGAACATGCTGGGGGTAAGGGACAACAAATACTGAAATGACGGAAACGAACACAACTGTATAAAATATTCGGAAATAATAACGGGAATTGACAACACAGATTTAACAGTGAGAAGATACGGCACGGCATGTCCCCTCGTGCATAGCAATATAAAAATATGGCACGGAATGTCCCCTCGTGCATAACAATATAAAATGTGGCACGGAATGTCCCTTCGTGCATAATAATATAAAATGTGGCACGGAATGTCCCTTTGTGCATAAAAATATAAATGTGGCACGGAATGTCCCATCGTGCATAACAATATAAAATGTGGCACGGAATGTCCCCTCGTGCATAACAATATAAAATGTGGCACGGAATGTCCCCTTGTGCTTTTACTCTCTTCCTCACTATGCAATATATGATGAAATCAATGTAAATCATGGCACGACATCACCATTCGTGCTTTACACTCTTCCTCACCAATGCAATGACAATTATAAAAAAATGGCAAGGGATGCAACATAGTGAAATCACAAATCATGATCACCCGGCAAGGGGAAAATACCAGTCATTATCATAACAAATTTGCCGGGCAAGGGTCTCAGCTATAACCAACCTTTTCAAGTATATCCTTTATAGTTGGGTCCTCAATAGAACCATTACATCAAAAGTTCATCAACGAGGATTTTCAACAAAAATCAACTTCCAAGTAGAGACAAATTCATGATACAATAAGTAAGGAAGTAAGAACAAGAATTTCATCAAAAATGGACTCTCGGGCATGCTTGACACACAATGCATAGGTAATCTTCACCTCACCTATGCATTGAACATGATAAGCACTTAGCACATAGCCTACGATACCTATTCCCTCACCAAAGTTAGGCAAGACACTTACCTCGGTCCAAAATATAACAATCAACCCTCTAACACCGCCTTTCCTTTAGAATTCAACTCTGGAATGGTATTATCTAGACATAACTAACTCAAGTATATCAATAATGATTCAATAATTCAATTCCATAGCCTAATTACCCATTTCCATGCATTCTTCCAAAAATCACAAAATTCGACCTCGGGCCCGCTTGGTCCAAACACGAGGCTCGGACCAAAATCCGATCACCCATACCCCTACGAGTTCAAATATATGATTTGTTTTGAAATCTGACCTCAAATTGAGGTTGAATCACCCAAATTTCCCAAAGCCCTAACTCTACCCAAAACCCCTAATTTCTACTTTGATTTTTGGATTTTAGGCCTAGATTCTAGTGATTAATTGCTGAAAATAAGAGAAGATGATGTTAAGAACACTTACCTATGGAGTTATGGAGGTGAAAATGTCTTGGAGGTATTCTATGGGGGTTGGAGAAGAAGGAGGAAGTGAAAAATGGGAAGAATCCCGAAATGGTTATGTTTTGGACTTAAAAAAAATACCTAAGCAAAATACTCTATGCGTTCGCGTGCACTGATCAAAGTGGCTCCCCACCCCAGCTCCCTTAACATGCAGTGCGTTCGCACCGGACTAGCCGCGTTCGCATATGCTTAAGCTCCCCGGCTTGTGCGTTCGCGAGCAAGTCTGTGCGTTCACACAGAGTAATACCAGCCCCCTCCCCATGTGTGCTATGCGTTCACATGGCTATCAATGCGTTCGCATAGTGTTAAATTTCTGGACACCAACAGCTGAGATAAAACACCAGATTTTCCATGTTTTCACACCCCGTCAGCTACCCGAAACTCACCCGAACCCTCGGGGCTCAAAACCAAAAACACACACGACTCCCAAAACATCCTGTGGACTTGTTCAAGCTTTTAAATCATCAAAATATCATCAAATTCATCGAATTAAACCTCGAAACTCTTAGAATTTTCTTAAAACTTCATAAAACTCAACTTTTCCAATTTTAATCCGAATCACGTCATTTCAAGTCTGTTTTACACCAAATTTTGCAGATAACTCACATAACACATAATAAACCTATTCTGGGATCCGGAACCATAATACGGGCCCGGTAACACGTTTTCACATAATTATTCATTTTTAAAAACCTTTATTATTTTCAGAAAAATAATTTTCTTTAAAAATTCATTTCTCGGGCTTGGGACCTCGAAATTCGATTCCGGGCATACGCCCAAGTCCCATATTATTCTACGGACCCTCCGAGACCGTCAAATCACGGGTCCGGGTCCGTCAAATTACGGGTCCGGGTCTGTTTACCAAAAATGTTGTCCAAAGACCACTTTATTCAATTATTTATTATAAAACTTCATTTTTATCAGATTTCATATAGATGCTTCCCGGCTACACACCCGAGTTGCGCACGCATATTGAGGTGAGATTAACGGAGGCTTTCTGGGCCTTGGAACACAATCTCCACCTCTAAAACAACCGTTCGTCCTCGAACGAACATAGAAAAGTACCTGAATCGGGGAAAAATGGGGGTAACGGCTCCGCATATCGGGCTCAGACTCCCAAGTAGCTGCCTCAACAGGCTGACCTCTCCACTGAACAAGAATCGAAGGATAAATCTCCAATCTCAAATGTCCCACATGCCGATCTAATATGGCTACCGACTCCTCCTCATAAGACAAATCCTTGTCCAACTGGACACCACTGAAGTCAAGTACATGAGATGGGTCCGTGATATACCTCCGGAGCATAGACACGTGAAATACCGGATGCACGACTGACAAACTAGGTGGCAAGGCAAGTCGGTAGTCCACCTCTCCTACCTTGTCTAGAATCTCAAATGGACCAATGTAACTAGGGCTCAACTTGCCCTTCTTTCCGAATCTCATCACGCCCTTCATGGGCGACACCCTAAGGAATACCCGGTCACCTATCATAAATGCCAAATCTCGAACTCTGCGATCCGTATAACTCTTCTGCCTGGACTGAGCTGTACGAAGTCTATCCTGAATGATATTCACCCTGTCCAAGGCATCCTAGACTAACTCAGAACCCAACAATCTAGCCTCTCCCGGCTCAAACCATCCGAATGGAGACCGACACCGTCTACCATACAACGCCTCATACGGAGCCATCTGAATGCTCAATTGGTAGCTGTTGTTGTAGGCAAACTCTGCTAAAGGCAAGAACTGGTCCCATGAACCTCCAAAGTAAATAACACAAGCTTGCAACATATCCTCCAAAATCTGAATAGTACGCTCGGATTGTCCGTCCGTCTGAGGATGAAATGCTGTGCTCAAATCGATCTGTGTGCCCAACTCTCGCTGAAATACTCTCCAGAAGTGGGAGGTAAACTGAGTACCTCGGTCCGATATAATAGATATGGGCACACCATGCAGTCTAACAATCTCTCTCATATAGATCTTTGCCAAGTTCTCTGCTGAATATGAAACTGATACTGGAATGAAGTGTGCTGACTTGGTCAGCCTATCCTTAACGACCCATACTGCATCAAACATCCTCTAAGTCTGTGGGAGTCCAACTACAAAGTCCATGGTGATACGCTCCCACTTCCATTCGGGAAGCTGAATCTGCTGCATCAAACCACCGGGTCTCTGGTGCTCGTACTTAACCTGCTGACAGTTCAAGCACCGAGCTACATAAGCTACAATATCCTTCTTCATCCTTCGCCACCAATAGTGCTGCCGTAAGTCTTGGTACATCTTTGTGGCGCTCGGATGAATAGAATACCGGGAACTATAAGCCTCCTAAAGTATCAACTCACGAATGCCATCGACATCGGGTACACAAATACAACCATGCATCCTCAATACTCCCTCAGCATCAACCGTAACCTGCTTGTCATCTATGTGACTGACTCTATCTCTAAGAACACATAAATGGCGATCATCATACTTCCTGGCCCGAATACGGTCATACAATGAATAACGGGCCACGGTATGGGGCAAAACACTACCAGTCTCAGAAACCTCCAATCTCACAAATTGATTGGCTAACGCCTGAACATCCAAAGTAAGACGTCGCTCTCTGACTGATAAGTAAGAAAGACTACCCATGCTAGCTGACTTCCGGCTCAAAGCATCGGTCACCACATTGGCCTTTACCGGATGATAAAGAATGGTAATATCATAATCCTTCAACAACTCTAACTATCTCCTCTGTCTCATGTTCAACTCCTTCTGTTTAAACAAATACTGCAAGCTATTATGATCCGTGAACACCTCACATGGCACACCATATAAGTAATGCCTCCAAATCTTCAATGCATGCACAATAGCTGCTAACTCCAAGTCATGAAATGGATAGATCTTCTCATGGGCCTTCAACTGACGAGAAGCATAGGCTATAACCTTGCCATCCTGCATCAACACTGCACCAAGCCCAACCTGTGAAGCATCACAATACACGGTATACGATCCTGAACCTATGGGCAAAACCAACACTAGTGCCGTGGTCAAGGCTGTCTTGAGCTTCTGAAATCTCGCCTCACACTCATCAGACCACCGGTACTGGACACTCTTTTGAGTCAACCTGGTCATCGGGTCTGCAATGGATGAAAAGACTTCCACAAGTCGGCGATAATAACCTGCTAAGCCCAAGAAACTCCGGATCTCTGTAGCTGAGGTGGGTCTAGGACGATCTCTAACTGCTGAAATCTTCTTGGGATCCAATTGAACACCCTCTGACGATACCACATGGCCTATAAATGCAACTGAACTCAACCAAAACTCACACTTGGAGAATTTGGCATACAACTGACTATCCCTCATAGTCTGTAGGACGACTCTAAGGTGTTGCTCATGCTCCTCTCGGCTGCAAGAGTATATCAATATATCATCAATGAAAATAATCACAAATGAGTCCAAGTAAGGCCTAAATACTCGGTGCATCAACTCCATGAAAGCAACGGGAGCATTCGTCAGCCCAAATGATATCACCAAGAACTCATAATGCCCATAACGAGTGCGAAAAGCTGTCTTAGGGACATCGGACGACCTAATCCGTAGCTGGTGGTAACCAGATCTCAAGTCAATCTTGGAAAATACTGAAGCACCCTGAAGCTGGTCGAATAAATCATCAATCCTTGGCAAAGGATACTTGTTCTTAATATTAACCTTATTCAACTGCCGGTAGTCAATACACATCATCATCGAGCCATCTTTCTTCTTAACAAACAATACTGGAGCACCCCAAGGAGAGACACTAGGCCTAATGAAGCCTTTTTCCAACAAATCATGCAACTGATCTTTCAACTCCTTAAACTCTGGTGGTTCCATACGATACGACGGAGTAGAAATAGGCTGGGTGCCCTGAGCTAACTTAATACAAAAATCAATAACCCTGTCGGGTGGCATACCCGGCAGGTCAGCAGGGAAAACCTATGGAAACTCACGAACCACGGGCACAGACTCCAGGGAAGGAACCTCAGCGCTAGAATCACGAACATAGGCCAAATAGGCCAAACAACCCTTCCCAACCATGCGCCGAGCCTTCATATAAGAAATAACTCTACCCGAAGAATGATTAGGAGTTCCCCTCCACTCCAAACGAGGTACCCCTGGCAAAGCCAAGGTCACTGTCTTGGAATGACAGTCCAGAATAGCATAATGGGGGGATTACCAATCCATCCCCAATATCACATCGAATTCAACCATATCCAGAAGCAAAATATCGATCTGAGTCTTCAGACCACCCATGACTACTAAGCAAGCACGGTAGACTCGATCTACCACTATAGAATCACCCACCGATGTAGACACATGAACATCAGTACTCGAGGAATCATGGGGAATACACAAATAAAAGGGCATAATATGAAGACACATAGGAGAATGTAGAACCCGGATCAAATAACACCGAAGCCTCTCAGCCGCAAACTGAAACCGTACCTGTAATAACTGTATCAGAAGCCTCGACATCAGGCCTAGCAGGAAAAGCATAGCACCGGGGCTGATCCCCTCCAATCTGATCATCTCTGGGTCGACTTACTGCAGCCTGACCTCTACCCCTCATGGCATGTCCTCCACCTCTATGAGTTTGACCTCTACCTCTGGCACCCCGACCACCACCCCTAGCTAGCTGAGGGGGTGAGGGTGCGCCTGATGCGGGAACCATGGCACAGGAACCCTGATACTGAGACCCATCCGAACCTCGAGGGCAAAACCTGGAAATATGTCCCAATCCATCACAAGTATAACAAGGCCTCTGCTGATGTGGTTGCTGACTCTGAAACTGGCCCTGTCGACCCTGATAACCACCCTGGAAACTCTGAAGCGGCGGTGCACTGATATGTGCTGGAGGTGCACTGTGAGCTACCTGAAGTGCCGACTGATAGGGACTGGGAGGATGACATGTACTTGAAGAATCCCTGCCCCCAGATGAGGCTCCACTGAAACGACCGAAGTGACGGGGCCTCTTGTCAGCCTCCTGACCACCACCCTGTGACATAATCATCTCAATCCTCCTGGCCACATTGGCCGCATCCTGGAACGAAATATCAGTACCTGACTCTCTAGCCATCTGAAGTCTGATAGGCTGGGCCAATCCCTCAATAAATCTCCGAACCCTCTCCCGACAGTGGGAAGTATCATAAGAGCATGTCGGGCCAGAGTAATGAACCTAGTCTCGTACTGAGTGACTGACATAGATCCCTGCTGGAGACGCTCAAAATGCCTCCGAAGGTACTCTCTCTGAGTAATGGGAAGGAACTTCCCCAAAAATACCTCTGAGAACTGAGTCCAAGTCAAAGATGCAGACCCAGCTGGTCTGGTCAAGCAATAGTCCCTCCACCAAGTCTTGGCGGAACTCAATAGACGAAGGGTGGCGAAATCAACTCCTTTGGACTCTACTATGACCATGTTCCGAAGAACCTCATGACAGCTGTCCAAATAATCCTAGGGATCCTCTGATGGTGAACCAGTAAAAGTAGCAGTGAATAACTTAGTGAACCTGTCCAGTCTCCACAAAGCATCCGCTGACATAACTGCTCCCTCTGCTACCGGTGCTGCAATACCCTACTGAGCTACTCCGGCTGGCTGAGGTGCCGAGGTCTAAAACTGTGGAGCTAACTGCTCTGGCGTGCGGGTGGAAGGAGTCTGGGTACCTCCCCCAGCCTGAGAGAAAGCTGGTGTAGTAGGAAGAAGATCCGCCTGTGCTACACTCTCTATGAGTCCTACTAGACGGACACGAGCGTCCTGAAGCACTGGGGTAGCTATGAACCCCTCTGGGACCTGAGCTGGTCCAACTGGGACTGCCGGAACTGGAACCTCCTCGTCAGACTCGACCTGAGGGTCCTCCACTAGGGTTGCTGCTCTAAGCTGAGCCCGCCTCGACCCCGGCCTCGTACTCGACCTCGACCTCGACCCCTCGTAGGAGGTGTAGCAGGAGTGTCGGGCTGCTGAGCAGAACCAAGGGAAGCACGCGTCCTCGCCATCTGCAAGAGAATAGAATAGAAACTCAATCAGTACTAAGAACAAAAGTGCACGATAGAGAAGAGCAGAATATGTAGTCATCCTAACTTTGCAGCCTCTAGGGATAAGTACGGACGTCTCCGTACCGATACCTCAGACTCTACCAAGTTGTCTGTGAGTTGCGAGACTGATGTGTGGCTAGAATTCATGGTTTAACACGTTATATGCCTTACATTTTATGTGTGTTAATGATAAAAATACACTTTGTATGTGCATAATGGAGTTTATTTCATGTGTAGGTGAATTGAAGATGGAAACCGAGCTAAATGGATGCAAATACATCAAAAATACGCTTAAGAGTCGAAAAGGAAACACTCGGGCATTAGCCGGGCGTTTGGCACCTAAAGCCAGGCTGTCCCTGGCGTTAGTGGGGCATTTGGCCCTTAAAGCCAGGCTAACCCTGGCGTTAGGGGGCGTTTGGGCCCTAACGCCAGGCCTGCCCTAGCTTTAAGAGGGCGTTTGAGCCCAAACGCCTGGGTCCCGATGTCCAGTCAATTCCGAGTTTTGAAGAGTTTAAGTGTTTCCCCATTGGAATAGAAGTCTCCTACACGTTTAGGGTTTTTCCTAAACATATAAATAGACCCCAAAACACAACTTGAAAGAGGATTTCGAGGGAGGAAGCCATTGAAGAGAAGTAAAACATCGATTTTTACAGCTTTTATTCATTACTTTGTATTTTAATTATGCAAGTTATTTTGGATTTGATTATTATGAACATGTTTAGCTAATTTCTTTAATCTAGGGTTTTGGTAGAACCCGTTGGGGGATGAATTTATTGTGTTATTAATATAGTTCTGATTGGTTGATTAATCTTTATTTGTTCAANAACCTTTATTACAATTGTTTACATCTTATTGTACTTAATCTTTAGTTTTATATTTTCATTCAGTTGTAGTAGTTTAAACAACACCAAGTGACAGTTTAGTATTCTGACAGCTTGCTTGATACGTTAACTCCCTGTGGGATCGACTCTGGGCTTAATACCCAGATTATATTTGCAACGCCCGTTTAGTCTTTTATTAGACATAGTTGAGCGTGATTAAATTTTGGCGCCGTTGCCGGGGAATTAACGGTATTATCAAGTGTAGCTGTAATTGTACATATTACTAGGTTTCAAGTTTGATTTTTTTTTTAGTATTTGATTTTTATTTTCTTTATTTTAGTTGTAGTTGTTAATTTGAGAAAAACATGGCATCATGGAATTATGAGAGTTTGGATGTCGGTAATTCACTTTTGCTCGTTATGCATATTATGAAGGAAACCACCCAGAACAAAATTATCAAAATATTCCCGAGAGCGATTTATGTGCACCAACTCAATCTTATGTGTGGCAATGTATGTGATATTGGTGGTGGTCAAGATGGTCACTTTTATGGTTGTGTTTATATTTCTTATCTTCCCCCAACCCCTTACTTTGATGGTTCTTCTTTTTCTTGTGAAGTTAATAGAAACAAAGAACCCAGTGATGATGACCTGAAAAGGCTCGAGGATATGATGAAGTGCATTTTGGAACAACAGGAGGAGTTACAACTGCGGGTACAAAGGCAAGATGAAACTATTCGCAACTTGGAGGCTCAAACGAGTCAACTAGTTGAAGCTTTTAATGCTCAATATGCCAATATTATGGATAGTAGCCAGGAGCAGTGTACAT
>ML431725.1:0-96807 GCA_005239525.1 Nicotiana knightiana
AAAATCGTATATTACTTGTCGACCACGTACACTTGCGTGTGCATTGGGAAATCAACCAACAGACACATATACATGGGCACTCAAGGAATCACGGGGCACAACGAAATATGAAGCAAAATAAGAGGACGCATAAGAGTAAGTAGACCGGGATCAAATAGGACTAAAGCATCTCTATTGTAAACTAAAATAGTAACTGTGATAACAACATCGAAGGACTCAGCCTCAGGCCTGGCTGGAAAGGCATAACACCGGGGCTGGGCCCCACCACCATGAGCCATATCTCTGGGACGACCTCTGACAGACGAGCCTCCACCTCTAGTGGCCTAACCTCCACCTCTAACAGTCTGACCCCTACCTCGAACTTTCTGGCCTCTACCTCTGGCTGGCTGAGCAGGCGGTGCAGAAACTGGTGCCGAACCCATGGCACGGGAACCCTAATACTATGTCTGAACATCCGATAATCTCGGATAGGCTGTCCAAATATGCCCATAATCACCACACTCAAAACACCCATCATGATACTGAGGCTGTGAAAATTGAGACTGACCCTGACGAGCCGGCTGACCACGATAAAAATTATAATGAGCAGGTGCTCTGATAGGAGCTGGTGGTGCATTGTAGGCTGGCTACCCAGAAGGAGGTACATAAGAACCACGACCACCTGGGGTACCGTGGGATTCCTGGAGAGCTGAATGGAATGGCCTACGAGGATGGTCTCTACCAAAAATAACCCTGCCTCCAGATGAGGCGCCGCTGAACCCACCGGAATGACAAGGTCTCTTATCTGACCCCTGACCCCCCTGTCCAAGAACCATCCCTACTCGCCTGGCCACATTTGCCACATCCTGGAAAGAAATCTCGCTCCCAGTCTCCTTAGCAATCTGCAATCTAATAGGTTGAGTTAGACTCTCAATAAATCTCCTAACCCTCTCTCTCTCTCTCTCTCTCTCTCTCTCTCTCTCTCAGTGGGAAGCAGGAGAATAGCATGGCGGGCCAAATCCACGAACTGGGTCTCATACTGAGTAACAGTTATGCTGCCCTGCTAGAGACTCTCAAATTGACGGCGACACTCCTCTCTCGTAGTGACAGGAAGAAACATCTCCAAGATGAGATGTGAGAATTGATCCCAAGTAAGAGCAGGCGACTCAGCTGGTCTAGTCAATAAATAATCCCTCCACCATTTCTTGGCGGAACCGGTCATATGAAAAGTATCGAAATCGACCCCATTGGTCTCCAAAATACCCATGTTCCGAAGAACCTCATGGCAGCTATCAAGATACTCATAGGGGTCCTCTAAAGGGGAACCGCTGAAATGAACTAGGAAAATCTTGATAAACCTATCCAATCTCCATAGAGCATCGGAGGACATAACTTCCCCATCAACGAGCGATGCTGCAGCAACTGGATGAGCTGCTGGGGTCTGAAACTGGGGAGCCATTTACTCCGAAGTATGAGTAGCAGGAGTCTGGGCTCTTCCTCCAGCCTGAGATACATCTAGTGCCACGGGGAATGCGCCAGTCTAGGCTACACTCTCCATAAGGCCCACTAGTCGAACCAAGGCATCCTGAAGCACTAGGAAAGGGATGAACACCTGTGGGACCTGAGCTGGTCCTGTACGGATGGTCTGAGCTGGAGCCCCATCATCCAACTCCACCTGAGGCTCCGCAGTTGGAGCTGTTGCTCGAGCCCTAGGCTGAGCCTTGCCTAGGCCCCTATCACATCCTCCGCCTCTGCCCCTCATAGGAGCTGCTGCTAGAGGGTCTGGTTGCTGATCAGCGGAAGAAGAAGAAGGTGTCCTCGCTATCTGCGAGAGAATAAGAATAGAAGAGTTCAGTCAGTATTGGAATAACAAGAATCGCACGACAGAGTTGAATCAAAGTGAACTTGTTCCTAACTTTATAGCCTTTGGGAGATAAGTACATACGTCTCCATAACGATCCCCCAGACTCTACCAAGCTTGTCCGTGAATTGTGAGACCTAATCAACCTAGGGCTCTGATACCAACTTGTCACGACCCGAATTTCCCACCGTCTGGACCGTGATGGCGCCTAACATCGCACTCGCTAGGAAAGCCAACGCTAGAGTTCTATTAAACTGTCTCCATTACTTTTTATTTTATACTAAAAATTCAACAATCTAACTCAACAAAATAAAAGTAAAGTACATAATTAACCGATTATCCTTGGAATATTAATAAAATTGAAACTATTACAACCCAAAAGCTGGTGTCACAACTCACGAACATTCTATGAATATCTACAAGTATGCGTTTGAAATAAGAATACATCTGTCTCGAAAGATAAGTAACAGAAATGTAAAGCATGGGAGAAGAAGCTAGGGAACGCGAACACCTGCAGGACTACCTTGGGTCTCCCGGATGGATAACTGCGACCGACCTCTCGATCAGGCACAATCAGATCCAAAATTTGCACAGAAGTGCTGAGTGTAGCATCAGTACGACCGACCCTATGTACTGGTAAGTGCCGAGCCTAACCTCGGCAAGGTAGTGGCGAGGCTACGACGGGGCATTTATAATATAACCTGTATTCAGCTTATAATAAAGAAAAAAAGGAGGTGCGAAATAAAATAGAACACTAACTTGCAGTAAATAGATATGGAACCCAGTTATCTTGCTAGTACTCAGTTATAACCAATCCTTAAGAAAGTCTCAATGCTACAGAATGAAATCATAGTAAAAGCAGCACAAATAAATAATCAAATGATGCGGTGTGCATCCCGATCCCACCATATAATCAATAACAATACGAACATTCACCCTTATTCCTCTTGTTGATGCGTGCAATCCGATCCCACCTGTCCACCCTTATTACTCCTCAATATATCACCCTTATTCCTAATGTTGCGGCGTGCAACCTGATCCCACCTGTCCATCCTTATTACTCCTTGCGGCGTGCAACCCGATCCCACCAGATAATCATCATTCACATATAAGAACAAATTTTTCACAATTTAGCTAAAACCCTCTGAAACATGTATGCCTCAAACCAATGTAAACGGAAAACAAAACAATTAGGGAACTTCACCAATTATTACTACACAGCGAGACCAACCGGAATGTACCATGAAACACCGTCAACCGGCTTAACCATTAATGCACCACAATGAAACTACCGAACACCTAATACTTTCAAATAAGTAAAACAATATCTAACAAAAGCAAGTAGACATAGAAGCATCAATAAGCATGAAACCATTAAGACAGGAAGATAATAAATTGGGAACGGGGAAGGGAGCTGGCTAAACAAGTAATTTGGCGGCGCATAGGTACTCGTCGCCTCACCTATACACCACACACATAAAATTTCACATAGAAATTAATTCAGGGATTCCTAATCCCTCAAGTCGAAGTTAGACCAAACACTTACCTCAATCTGATGGCCAACTCAACGCTAAATTATCACATTTCCTCTATTTTCCACCTCGGAACCACTCGTATCTAGTCAATATTAACTTAATAACATCAATTATTACAAAAGAAACCAACTCTAATGCATAATTATAAGTTCCCCAACATTTTCTCCAAAAAGTCAAAAATTGACCCTGGGCCCGCTTGGTCAAAACTCAAAATTTGGACCAAAACCCGATTACGCATTCACCTCCGAGCCTGGATATACAACTGGTTTTGGAATCCAACCTCAATTTGAGGTCTAAATCCCAAAATTTCGAAAATCCTAAGTTCTACCAAAAAATCCCTAATTCTACCATGAAATTTCTAGATTCTAGCTTGAAATCTTGATAAAAGAAGTGAAAGATAGGAAGGAATGAGTTAAGAATCACTTACATATGATTTGGGGAAGAACTTGCCTTTGAAAAATCTCCTAAAGGGTTTGGGAGTGTTTTGAAAGATTGAAAAATTAGAAAATCTCGTATAAGTACCCAGGTTATCAGTTGTAGGCGTTGCATTTGCGAGCAGAGCTTCACAATTGCGAGAAAGGTGTCGCAAATGCAAATGTATCGCATTTCTGCTGCTACCGCAAATGCGAACCTTTTGGTCACAAATGCGAAGAATTTCCTTACCTACTTCCCATTGCAAATGCGAGACTCCAATCGCAAATGCGATTGCTGGCCTTCCGCAAATGCGACCACATGGTCGCGAATGCGAACCTGGGCTGGTCTAGGCATTTATCGCAAATGCGATTAATTTTTTCGTAAATGCGAACTTGGAAGAAAATGGGGATGTTCGAAAATGCGAACACTGACGTCGCAATTGCAAGATCAGAGGCCAGCTCCTAGAAAATGCAGACACCAGAAAAATTATAAGTCTAACTCACTCCGTGGCCCATCCGAAACTCATCCGAGCCCTCAGAGCTCCAACACAAGCATGAAAACAAGTCTAAAACTCATGAATTTCTACCATGGGAATTTCGGACGTCCGGTAAGAATTTCAAAACTCATGAATTTCTCAAGAACATATCAAATTCACAATCTTCTCAACCGGACGTCCGAATCACGTCAAATAAACTCCGATTTCTACCAAATTTCACATATATGACATATATGTTATAATAGACCTGTAGCGGGCTCCGGAACCAAAATGCGGGCTCGATACCAACAAATTCAAACTAATCAATTTCTTTAATTCTATGGATTTTTAGTCTTACAATTTTCATCAAAAAATTCATTTCTCGCGCTTGGGACCTCGAAATTCGATTCCGGGCATACGCCCAGGTCCCATATTTTATTATGGACCCACCCGGACCGTCAAAACACGGGTCCATGTCCGTTTACTCAAAACATTGACCAAAGTCAACTCAAAATTATTATTTCTTCTATTTTTCACATAAATGCTTGCCAAAATTATGCCCGGACTACGCACGCATATCGAGGAGGATAATTATAAGATTTTAAAGGCTAATGAGCATGGACTAAGTCATAAAATACAAGATGACCCCTTGGGTCATTACACCACTATTTTCGTTGTCAGAAATATTTTCTTTGACTTTTGCGAGCAATTTACTTAATTTCCGACCGATTTCTGTCGGTTTTTTTCCAGCCGATTTTGGTCGGTATTGGACAAAGATGGTGAAACTATTTGTCTTAAGTTTGGCGCATTAATAATTCTTCGGCCAACAATGATGGTTGGTTTCTTGTTTTTTACTATTGCGCAAGGATTGCATTAAAAGCTTACTAGTATACAACTAATGACAGTCGTACCATCGACAGTGTAACTGCACAATCTTAATTTTTTAAGTTTTTTTTTCTGGCTTTGTGACGCTGTGGTAAGTTATGCCATTTAGGTTACTATAAAAAAGCAAAAATTAAGACGTTAGACGTACGAACAGATGAATAGCAGCATTGCAAAGATAGTTTATATGCAGAATCAATGTTATGCGTTATTCAAATGATATTTTTATCTTTTTTGTTAGAAGGTCCAAGACGAAAACTATCTTAATGGACTAAAGTTTATATTCAAATTTATAGATTAGGTAAGAATTCCTCATGATTTATGTGTCTATTAGTGTTCTTTTTTTTCTTTTTCTTCATTTTTTTGTTATAAATCCTGATCTAAGTGTTTCCTAGTTTCTTTAATTTTTTTCTTGTTATTGTTATTGTAGTCCCTATTATAATTGGAGTATTAATTAAATTGTAGAAGCTGGAGCTTATTTCTCCTCATTGTAAACCTGTACAATCTGTGATCCCTTTCGCTAATCTCAAGTTTCATGCAAGGCAATGAACTGCGGCTTGATAGTTGACATTCTGGGTGTCAAATTATCACATGCAATGAAGAAAAACAAAAGAGATGAAGGAGAAGAAACTTGGAGAGAAAAAATCAGATGATACTCATTTCTTCATAAATGCAAAGATGAGATAAGCTATTGATATATACAGAGTTTCTAAACCACCGACTCAATTAACTCAACTGCTAACTATAGTTAAATTATTAACTACCTTTCTAACCATACATCTAACTACCTTACTAACTAACTGATGCCACATCAGCTTGCTATACTCTCAACACTTCTCCTCAAGCTGATGCTTGAAAGATATTCTCGACCCCAAGCTGGTTCAGTAGAAATTCATGTTGTGCTTTGCCAATACTCTTTGTCAGCAGATCTGCTAGTTGATCTTTTGTTGACAAGTGATGAGTTATGATCATTCCTTAACTTAGTTTTTCTCTTACAAAGTGACAATCCATGCCTATATGTTTGGTTCTTTCGTGGAATATAGGATTCACTGCAATCTGAATAGTATCTTTACTATCACAAAATATATCAACAGGTTGAAGAAGTTTAATCCCCAGTTCATTAAACAAACCTATCAACCAAGTAATCTCAGCTACACAAGATGCCATACTTTTGAATTCAGGTTCTGTTGAACTTCTAGATACAGTTTCTTGTTTTTCCAATTTCCATGATACTAATGATCCTCCAAACTTCACAACGTACTCTGTGATAGATCTTCTTGTTTGAAAGTAGAAGCCCCAGTCTAAATCACAAAATGCCTATAGTTGCTTGGCTTTTGCTGTTGGAATTAGAAGTCCTAAGCCTGGTGATGACTTTAGATACCTGACAATTCTTAGGGAAGGCTCCATGTGTGATTGTTTTGGTTCATGCATATACTGACTCAATACTTGCACTCCAAAATAAATATCATGTCTAGTCATGGTTAAGTATAAGAGTCTTCTTATCAACCTTTGATACTCACCGGGATTCCTCAATATAGGATCTTCATAGCCTGCATTTCTATTAAATGTTTTATCATACTCTACTGAAGTGAGCTTTTGATTACACTCCAGAGGATTTCCAACTACCTTTGCTCCACTCAACCCAAGTTCTGATACTAGCTCCAAGGTGTATTTTCTTTGACACATATGTATGCCCTTTTTTGATCTAGTAAATTCAATGCCTAGAATGAATTTAAGATTCCAAGATCTTTCATTTTAAACTTCTTCTGTAGGTGTTTCCATGTTTAGATCAGCAACTCATGATTACTCACTGTAATGATTAAATCATCAACATCTATCAGAATTAGAATTATATCACTGCCTAGCTTCAGTGTAAATAGTGATTAATCAAAGTGACTCTGAAAAAAGCCCAGCTGGGGTAAGGCTTCAGTCAGTTTTAAATTCCAATGTCTTGGTGCTTGTTTCAGACCATACAATGATCTGTGTAATTTTTAGACTTTTTGTAACGACCCGACCGGTTGTTATGAGCTCTAGCGCGTCGTTCACCGGTTTGAAGTCATGAGCAGCTTCAATTCGGGTATTATGACTCGTGGTCATGGTCGGAGTTGAATTTCGGGAAGTTCGGAGTCAAATTGGAAAGAAAATTATCATTTCAGAAGCTTTAAGTTGAAGAAATTGATTAAGGTTTATATTTTTAGTAAACGACCTTCAAATCAGTATTTGAAGGTTCCAGCAGGTTTGTATGATGATTTCAGACTTGGGCATATGTCCGGATCAGGCTTTGGATAACCCGGGAGCGTTTCGGCGTATATTGTGGAAGTTGGTGGTTTAGAAGAATTTCATAAGTTTGGGCTGTAAGGCATTTTAGTGTTATAGATGTCTATTTGGGATTCCGAGTCTGGGAATAGCTTTGTATGGTGATTTTGGAGTTGGGAGCGTGATCGGTAGTGAATTCGGATGTCCATAGGTCATTTTGAAGTCATTTTTCTGAAGAAAGGAATTTGAAGGTTTTTGAGAAATCCGGCCGGAAGTGGTAATTTTGATATCGGGGTTGAAATGCGATTCCGGAAATTGGAACAGCTCCTTAATGTTGAATATTACTTGTGCACAAAATTTGGGGTCAATCAGTTGTGATTTGATAGGTTTCGGCATCAGATATAGAAGTTGGAAATTTCTAAGTTCATAAAGATTGAATTGAGTTGTGATCCATTGTTTCAATGTTATTTGAAGTGATTTGAGGCCCCCATCAGGTCCACATTATGTTTTGAAATAGGTTGGTGTGATTGGACGAGGTCCCCGGGGCCTCGGGTGGATTCCGGGTGGTTAATGGATCAAGTTTGGAGTTTATAGAAGTGCTGAGATTGTTGTCATCTAGTGTGACTGCACCGCAGATACTGCTTTGGCACCGTAGGTGCGGAATTTTGGTGGCTTGTCTGGGAGCGCATGTGCGATGTAATTTACGCACCTGCGAAGGCGCAGATGCGGACAATGGGGCGCATATGAAAGTTTTGGTTGGAGCTGAAGAGGCCGCAGGTGCGGGTGTTTGGGCGCACCTGCGGCAGCGCAGGTGCGAAGGTCGGATTGCAGGTGCGGAAATGAGGCCTGGGCAGAATGTTTTAAAACGGGAATTTTTGGTCATTTCTTCATTATTTCACTTGGCATAGGTGATTGTGTGGAGCTTCAAGGAGGGGTTTTCGTCAAGGATCACAAGGTAAGTTATTCCAACTCATCTCAAGTTAAATACAAGGTATATACATGGATTTGAACATGAAAGATTGTGGAAAATTGGGAATTTTGAAGAAAACCTAAAAATTTGGTAAATTGGATTTTTACCACGAATTGAGCATGAATATTTGAGTAAATTTTATATTTGAGTTAGTAAGACTATGGGTAAGGGTATATTTTCAAGAAATTTCGGAATTGGGGAACGTGGGCCCGAGGGCATTTTGGTCAATTCCTTAAGAGGAGATGGGAGTTTATATAATTTGAATTTTTGCAAATATTAAAGTATATTTTCATTGGTTTGTCGTTATTTGGATAGTTTTGGGGCGTTGTGCGTCCATTGGAGTCGTCGGAAGGACTTGGAAGTCGGTTATAGAATTTCGGAGCGAGGTAAGCCTCCTTTGTAACTTTGTGAGCGGGAATTGTCCCCCTAGGTGAACTAATTGAATATGTGATACTATCTGCGGGGGCAACGTACGCACGAGGTGATGGGAGTCTACTATTATGCCATGTCTGGGTAGTCTACGACCCACTAGCATGCTTTACTTGTCGTACTTGTGACCTTGACAATAAAATATCATGTGATCCTGCAAATAATATTAGATTGATAATGCTATTGAATTGATAATTTATTTCCAAAGAAGTCTAGAGTGTACCTTTCTAAATCATTTAGAAAGAGAATTGATTCCTCCGTGGTTAATTGTATTCTTGATAAGGTTATATTATTCAACATTATTAAACTTGGCAAATGAGTTTCAAAACAAATATTTAAATGCTATTTTTCGTGTTCCTTAAGAAGAATTTTACAACTTTCCTGGGTAACTGCTTTCTTGATAAAAATGTGGACTTATTGTGTGAATATGTGTATCTATGGGTGCCTGAGTCGCATGTATGATTTGCGATCAGGATAACCCTATATTTATGTATAACCACGTCGCATGATCGATTCGCGAGCGGGGCATATAGATACATCTATGGTTCGAGCCGTTCGACCCTCGGCAGTGCACAGTTTATTTTTTTTGTCCGCGTCGTTCGACCCTCGGCACTTTGTTTGCGCATGATAAATGCTACATATTTCCTGTGATTTAGACATGTTTATCGGCCTAAGGAAGTTTTTAATGGCCAGTTATGTCACGACCCCAAATCCTAACAGGCCGTGATGGCGCATATCGTGGAACTAGGCTAGCCAACCACCTCATTACTACTCGCTTGTTCATATTATAACAGTTCAATATCAATAATAACAACAAAAAAAATATAATATAAGTACTTTAAGTCTTTGCGCCCCCAATAAATATCAGACAACTCTAAACAAAACCTCCCAAGACTGGAGTCAATAGTCATGAGCATCTAAGAATAAATAAATCCAACTCTGCTAAAACCATAATATATGTCTCTGAATCAAACGCTAAAACTAAATAAGGAAGAGAAATGGAGAAGCCGTAGACGCTGGACAGCTACCTCGAAATCCCATAACTGCTGCTAATGAATCGAGACAGCTACTGCTCCGGACCATCACCTGAATCTATGCACAGAGGCACATTGAGTAATGATGAGTACGCCAACTCAGTAGTAATGAAAATAAATCACAGTCTGAGAATTTTAAAACACACAGTATAGATACACAATTTTCATAACCCAGTAAAAAAAACACCAAGTCACCATTTAGTATTCATCAAATAATAACTTCAAATCAGTTTCCAGAAATCCATTGAAACAAGTGTAATATCAGTGTATCTCAGTAAAATTCTCAGTAAAAGCCAGTTTGAAAATAAAGTAAATCATAGTTTAAAAACATAGTAAAAATTCTTCATAAAACTGCCCCTCGGGCTAAAATCATTTATCGTAACCATTGACCATCAGGCATCCTCACCATCACTCAATATCAGCCCATCAGGCATCCTCACAGTCACTCAGCATAAGCTCTGCGAGCATCACTCATTAGGTACCTGCGCTCACTGGGGGGTGTGTACAGACTCCAGAGGGACTCCTACAGCCCAAGCGCTATAAACAAGCCACATCATGGCATGAATCACTCACAATATTGGCCAGCAACCACACTCATATCGTAACATCCTCATCATATAGGCCTGCAGCCTTACTTAGTCGGACACTCTCAATTTTCTCTTCAGGCCATAATTATACCGTGTTCTCGACCCAAAAACAATGTTTCATTTTTCAATAAATAGTATCAAAATACTCTGAGTGTCAAAACAATTTATCAGGAAAAGACTGAGTGGAAAATCATAACATATCAGTGAGGAAAATATAGTAAACACAACCCCTAAGGGGAAAACAGATCGGCACTAGGCCCCAAACGTGGCTTACAACCCAAATCATATCATAATAAAATAATACTAATTAATCATCGGCTTAAAAATCGGTGAAAGGGTGCATAGTCCGGGGTTTCATACCCTCAGGACAGGATTTAAAGACATTACTTACCTCAAAACTAGCCCAGAAACTATTCCGCAACACGCTTGCCTCTCGTATCAACTTCTGAAGGCTCTAAATTTACCAAGTTCAGATTTTTATCATCAATTTACGCTTAAGGAATAAATTCCAATCAAAAAATATCAAATTTAGCTCAAAAACCCGAAATTTGTCAAAACCCGACCCCCAGGCCCGCGTCCCGAAACTCAGAAATTTTTATACAAAACTGTTCTTCATCATCTCACGAGTCCGTACCTATAAAAAACACTAAAGTCAGAGTTTGTTTGACCCCTCAAACAAATCCCTAAAGGTCTCATAATCTCAAGCCCTATTTTCATGAATTAAATGCTGAGATTGTGTTCTATAATCACCCATAAACGAGTTTTAATAATCGAAACACTTACCTCTATGAAGATCACTGATTTCCCTCTTCAAAAATCTCCCCCAAAGCTCTCTTTCCGTACAAAAATGGTGTGAAAAGAGTTTAAGTCGCGGAGGGTTTATTTTAATACTGTCCAGGGGTTTCCGCACCTGCGCCCAATATCACGCACCTGCGGTCCCACTAACCGCATTTGCGATTTTTCCTTAAACGACCTGACTCTGCACCTGCGACTCACATTCCGCACTTGCGGCTTCGCAGGTGCAGCCCCCTATCCGCATCTGTGACTTTTCGCTGGCTAGACAAATCCCGCCCCTTCGGAGCCTTCTTTCGCTCCTGCGGTCCTGCACCTGCGGCCAAACTTCCGCAGGTGCGGAAATCACTGTGATTCCACACCAGTAGCTTTTCGCTGCAATTTCCAACTCCGAACTTCTTGTTAACAATCCGAAATCAATCCCGAGCCCCTCCGGAAACTTTTAGTTTTATAAAATCCACCAACGATGCCGAAACTATCCAAAACAACTCCGATTGACCTGAAATTTTGCAGACACATACAAAATGGCATTACAAACCTTTTCCCACTGTCGGAATTCCATTCTGATCCCGAAATCCTATTTTTTACTGCCGACCGAAAATCGCCAAAACTAACTTTCGCCAATTCAAGCCGAATTCTACATCGGGCATCACAAAATTATTCTGAACGCACTCCTAAGTCTCAAATCACCTAACGAAGCTATCCGAGTCATAAAATCTGCATTTCGAGGTCGTTTACCAATAAGTCAACTCTTAGTTGACTTTCCCCTTTTTAAGGCTATTTTTAAAGGGTAAAGGACTGAACTCTCACTACAACCATTCGATTTCAAGCCTACCAACTCTAATACATAAAATATAGAATAACCAACATACGACAAGTCAATAATAGAAATTATAATGCATGTTCTACGTAACGACGGAGCGGGTCGTTACATTCTCCCCCTCTTAAACAAACGTTCGTCCTCGAACGGGTCTAGAAACATACCTGGAGTCTCAAACAAGTGGGGATACTTGCTCTCCCGCTCGGTCTCCCAAGTAGCCTCCTCCATTGGTTGACCTCTCCACTGCACCTTCACTGATGATATATCCTTAGACCTCAACTTTCTGACCTCGCGAGCTAAAATAGCTACTGGCTCAACCTCATATGACATTATTATATGCAAACTCCGCTAGTGACAGAAACCGATCCCATGAACCACCAAAATCAATCACACAAGCCCGTAGCATGTCCTCCAAAGTCTGAATAGTCCGCTCCGACTGACCGTCGGTCTGTGGGTGAAATGTAGTGCTCAACTCTACATCAGTACCTATGCCTCTCTGCACGACCCTCCAAAACTGAGATGTGAACTGAGTACCTCTGTCAAAAATAATAGAAACCGGAACTCCATGCAATCGGACAATCTCCTTAATGTAAATACTAGCCAATTTCTCTGAAGTATAAGTAGTACTGATAGGAATGAAATGCGCGGACTTGGTCAATCTATCCACAATGACCCAAATCGCATCAAAACCCTTCGAAGTCCGTTGAAGCCCAACTACAAAGTCCATAGTAAACTGCTCCCACTTCCACTCTGGAATATCTAACCTCTGAAGTAATCCACTTGGTCTCTAGTGCTCATACTTGACCTGCTGTCAGTTGAGACACTGTGCTACATACTCAACAATATCTCTCTTCATCCGCCTCTACAATACTGCTGTCTCAGATCCTGGTACATCTTCGCGGCACCCGAATGAATAGAATACCGCGAACTGTGAACCTCTACTAATATCAACTGTCGAATACCATCCACTTTGGAATGCAAATATGGCCCTGCATCCTTATAACTCCGTCATCACCAATAGTCACATCCCGGGCATCACCCCGATGAACTCTATCCTGAAGAACTAACAAGTGGCGGTCATAACACTGTCGTGCATTAATCTGATCAAATAAAGAAGACCGGGAAGCCATGTTAGTTACCACCCGTGGAGGATATGACAAATCCAATCTCACCAACTGACCCGCTAAAGCCTGAACATCAAGTGCTAACGGTCGCTTTGCTGATGAAAGGTAAGCTAGACTCCCCAAACTCTCGGCTCTGCGACTCAAGGCATCGGCCACCACATTGGCCTTTCCCGGGTGATACAAAATAGTAAGATCATAATCCTTGATAAGCTCTAACCATCTCCTCTGACGCAAATTCAAGTCCTTCTACCTTAGCAGATATTGCAAATTATGATGATCAGTGAAAATCTCACACTGTACCGCATACAAGTAATGCTTCCAAATCATTAAGGCATGAACAATGGCAGCCAACTCAAGATCGTGCACTGGGTGATTCTTCTCGTGCACCTTCAACTGTCTAGACGCGTAGGAAATCACCCTACCATCCTGCATCAACACCGCTCCGAAACCAACTCTAGAAGCATCACAATAGACTGTGTAAGAACCCGAACTAGTAGGCAACACCAAAACCGAAGTTGTGGTCAATGCTGACTTGAGCTTCTGAAAGCTCTCCTCACACTCGTCAGATCATCTGAATGGAGCACCCTTGTGGGTCAATCTAGTCAAAGGTGAAGCAATAGAAGAGAATACCTCCATAAAACGACGGTAATATCCCGCTAAACCAAGGAAACACCGAACCTCTGTAGCTTAGGACGGTCTGGGCCAACTCTGCACCACCTCGATCTTCTTCGGATCAACCTGAATACCCTCACTAGACACCACGTGCCCCAATAAAGCCACTGAACCAAGTCAAAACTCACACTTGGAGAACTTTGCATAAAGCTTCTCCTCCCTCAATCTCTGTAGCACAACCTTCAATTGCTGAGCATGCTCTTCTAGGATACGATAATAAACCAGGATGTCATCAATGAATACAATGACGAACGAGTCAAGGCAAGGCTGAAACACGTTGATCATCAATTGCATGAACGCGACTGGTGAATTGGTCATCCTAAATGACATAACCAGAAACTCATAATTACCGTATATGGTCCTGAAAGCAGTCGGAATGTTAGAATCCCGAATGTTTAGTTGATGATACCCAGACCTTAAGTCAATCTTGGAGAACACCTTATCTCCCTGAAGCTGATAATATAAGTCATCAATACGAGGTAAAGGATATCGGTTCTTCACTGTAACCTTATTCAACTGTCTGTAATCAATGCACATACGCATGGAGCCATCCTTCTTTTTCACAAACAACACCAGCGCACCCCAAGGCGACACACTAGGTCGGATGAACCCCCTCTCTAAGAGTTCCTGAAGCTGCTCCTTCAATTCTTTCAACTCTGCTAGTGCCATACGGTAAGGTGGAATAGAAATAGGCTGAGTGTCGGGCACCAAGTCAATACCAAAATCAATATCCCTGTCAGGTGGCATGACTGGCAGGTCTGCAGGAAATACGTCTGGAAAATCACGGACTACAGGAACAGAATCAACAGATGGAGTCTCACTACTAACATCCCTCACAAAAGCAAGATAGGACTCACACCCTTTCTCAACCATACGCTGAGCCTTTAAATAAGAAATCACTCTGCTAGGCACATGCTCTATAGACCCTCTCCACTCAACTCTCGGAATTCCGGGCATAGCTAGGGTCACGGTCTTAGCGTGACAATCAAGGATAGCATGACATGGTGATAATCAATCCATGCCTAGAATTACATCAAAATCAACCATACTGGGTAACATCAAGTCCACTCGAGTCTCCAGACCCCCAATAGATATAAGACACGACCGATACATACGGTCCACAATAATAGTATCACCCACCGGAGTCGAAACATGAATATACGTAAATAAAGATTCACGGGGCATATTCAGGAAGTGGGCAAAATAGGATGAAACATACGAGTACGTGGAACCAGGGTCAAATAAAGCCAAAGAATCAGTGTGACAAACTGAAATAGTACTTGTAATCACTGTATCAGATGACATTGCATCAGGCCTAGCCGGAAGTGCATAAATACGTGGCTGGCCTCCACCTGCTTGACCTCCCCCTCTAGTATGGCCTCTAGCTGCCTAACCACCACCCCTAGCTGCCTGGGTAGGTGGTGAAGTGACTGGTGCTGAAGCCGAGGGCTGAACCCTCTGCTGAGATGAACTACTAGGACGACGGGGACACTGCCTCCACTTATGTCCGAACTCTCAACACTCATAACAACTACCTGGAGCTGGAGATGAAAACTGACGAGAACCTCTGCCACCATGATAACCACCAGATGAACCTCGTATAGAAGAACCCTGATAAGATGATGCTCGGGCGGAGCTCTGAGCTGGAAGGGAACTAAAAGATGAACGTCCCTGATGAGAATTGCGAGGACCCTGCCCCGATGATACGCCACTGTAAGCTGGGCGAGCTAGCTGTGGAGGTCTAAATGGACGACCTCTACTAGGCTGGAACTGCCCTCTAAGAGGGGCACCACTAAAATTACTTGATCCCCGAGGCCTCTTTGCCTCCCTCTCCTCACGCTCCTGCCTGCGAACCGACTCAATGTCCCGAGCTATATCAACAACCTGATCAAATGTGGCTCTAGACACCCTCTCTCTGGTCATCAAAATCTGAAGCTGATACGTGAGACCATCCACAAATCTCCTGATACGCTCCCTGTCAGTGGGGACTAACTCCGAAGCATGTTTGGCCAACTCAGAAAACCTCATCTCGTACTGATTAACTGACAACTCTCCCTGGCGCAGCTGCTCAAACTGCATACGCGGCTCCTCTCTGTGGGACTGAGGAACATATTTCTCCAAAAAGATCGTGGAGAACTGCTGTCAGGTGAGCGGTGCTGAACCAACCGGACTACACCTCTTGAATGATTCCCACCAAGTAAAGGCAGCACCCGTAAACTGAAATTTAGCAAATGAGACCCCACTGGTCTCCAAAATACCCGCAATACGTAGTATCCTCTAACACTTATTTGTACCGCTGAAAGTCGGAGGCTGAAGTCTGCTGAACCTCTCCAACCTGCGCTGCTCATCCTCAGGAATAACAGGGACCACATAACCCTGAACGGGAGCAACTGGCTGATCTGGGGCTTATCCCGGTGCCTTAATACCTCGTACAACTGGCTCAGGTGCCCGGGCAGCTGGAGTATGATTGCCTCCCCCGGCCTAAGTTGCATTGGCAGTAGTGGTCATAGCTACTTCCTGAGCCAAATTGGAACAGACTGTCAATATCTGAGCTAAGGTTTCCTGAAGACCCAGAATAACAATAGGCACAGCAGGTGCCTGAGCCTGTCCCGCTGGAGAAACATCGGTGGGAACCTGATCCTGAACGATAGGAGGATCCTGTGGCACTGTCCGGGCTGCTGCACTGGCAGGTCCCCCAACTCTACCACGGCCCCGACCCCTGGTGGGTCTGGCTAGTGCCTGGTCACCCTGATCGGTATTGCGTGTCCTCACTATCTGTGAGAGAATGAAACAACATAATTTTAGATTTCAAGAATCAATAGATTGGCACGAAAGAGTTCAGAAAGATATAGATGTTTCCCAAGAGTTCTGCAGCCTCTCGAAGATAAGTACAAACGTCTCTGTATCGATCCGCAAGACTCCACTAAACCTACTTAGGACCGTTGAGTCCTATGCAACCTAAAGCTCTGATACCAACTTGTCAGGACCCCAAATCCTAACAGCTCGTGATGGCGCCTATCGTAGAACTAGGTTAGCCAACCACCTCATTACTACTCGCTTGTTCGTATTATAACAGTTCAATATCAATAATAATAGCAAACAAAATATAATATTAGTACTTTAAGTCTTTGCGCCCCCAATAAATATCAGACAACTCTAAACAAAACCTCCCAAGACTGGAGTCAATAGCCATGAGAATCTAAGAATAAATAAATCCAACTATGCTAAGACCATAATATATGTCCCTGAATCAAACGCTAAAACTAAATAAGGAAGGGAAATGGAGAAGCTGTGGATGCTGGACAGCTACCTCGAAATCCCGTAACTGCTGCTAATGAATCGAGACAGCTACTGCTCCGGACCATCACCTGAATCTGTGCACAGAGGCACAGGGAGTAATGATGAGTACGCCAACTTAGTAGTAATGAAAATAAATCACAGTCTGAGAATTTTAAAACACACAGTACAGATACACAATTTTCACAACCCAGTAAAAAAACACCAACTCACCATGCAGTATTCATCAAATAATAAGTTCGAAATCAGTTTCCAGAAATCCTTTTAAACAAGTGTAATATCAGTATATCTCAGTAAAATTCTCAGTAAAAGCCAGTTTGAAAACGAAGTAAATCAAAGTTCAAAGACTTAGTAAAGTTTCTTCATAAAACTGCCCCTCGGGCTAAAATTATTTATCGTAACCATTGCCCATCTGGCATCCTCACCATCACTCAATATCAGCCCATCAGGCATCCTCACAGTCACTCAGTAACAGCCCATCAGCTATCCTCACAGTCACTCAGCATAAGCCCCGCAGGCATCACTCATTAGGTAGCTGCGCTCACTAGGGGTGTGTACAGACGCCGGAGGGGCTCCTACAACCCAAGCGCTATAAACAAGCCACATCATGGCATAAATCACTCATAATATTTTCCATCAGCCACACTCATATTGTAACATCCTCACCATATAGGCCCGCAACCTCACTCAGTCAGACACTCTCAATTTGCCCTTCAGGCCCTAATTATACCGGGTTCTTGATCCAAAAACAGTGTTTCATTTTTCAATAAATAGTATCAAAATACTCTGAGTGTCAAAACAATTTATCAGGAAAAGACTGAGTGGAAAATCATAACATATCAGTGAGGAAAATATAGTAAACACAACCCCCAAGGGGAAAACAGATCGGCACTAGGCCCTAAACGTGGCTTACAACCCAAATCATATCATAATAAAATAATACTAATTAAGCATAGGCTTAAAATCGGTTTCACAAGTCAATAGTTGCTTAAATAGGGAATATATTTCAAAAGTTCCAACCTTTGCATTCCAAAACCCGTGAAAGGGTGCATAGTCTGGGATTTCATACCCTCAGGTCAGGATTTAAAGACATTACTTACCTCAAAACTAGCCCAGAAACTATTCCGCAACATGCTTGGCTCTCGTATTAACTTTCGAAGTCTCCAAGTCTACCAAGTTCAGTTTTTATCATCAATTTACGCTTAAGGAATAAATTCCAATCGAAAAATATCAAATTTTGCTCAAAACCCCGAAATTTGTCAAAACCCGACCCCCGGGCCTGCATCCCGAAACTCAGAAATTTTTATACAAAACTGTTCTTCATCATCTCACGAGTCTGTACCTATAGGGATACTAAAATCGAAGTTCGTTTGACCCCTCAAACAAATCCCTAAAGGTCTCATAACCTCAAGCCCTAAAACCACCTTTTTCTACTTATTTTCATGAATTAAATGCTGAGATTGTGTTCTATAATCACCCATAAACGAGTTTTACCAATCAAAACACTTACCTCTATGAAGAAAACTTATTTCCCTCTTCAAAAATCGCCCCAAAGCTCCTTGTCCGTACAAAAATGGTGTAAAAAGAGTTTAAGTCGCAGAGGGTTTATTTTAATACTGTCCAGGGGTCTCCACACCTGCGCCTTTTACGCACCTGCGGTCCCACTAACCGCACTTGCGACTTTTCCTTAAACGACCTGACTTCGCACCTGCGACTCACATTCCGCATCTGCGGCTTCGTAGGTGCGGCCCCCTATCCGCATCAGCGACTTTTCCCTAGCTGGCCAAATCTCACCCCTGCGGAGCCTTCTTTCTCTCCTGTAGGCCTACACCTACGGCCAAACTTCCGCAGGTGCGGAAATCACTGTGATTCCACACCAGTAGCTTTTCGCTGCAATTTCCAACTCTAAACTTCCCGTTAACCATTCGAAATCAATCCCGAGCCCCTAGGGACACCAACCAAACATACTAACACGTCACATAACATCATTCAAGCTTTGTTGCACTCTCAAAACACCAAAACTAACATCAAAAAACCAAACTTACATCAGATTCAAGCCTAAGAACTTTTAATTTTCTAAAATCCACCAACTATGCCGAAACTATCCAAAACAACTCTGATTGACCTGAAATTTTGCAGACACATCCAAAATGACAGTACGAACCTATTCCCACTATCAGAATTCCATTATGACCCCGATATCCTATTTTCCACTGTCGACCGGAAATCGCCAAAACTAACTTTCGCTAATTCAAGCCTAATTATACACCGGGCATCAAAAAATTATTTTGAACACACTCCTAAGTCTCAAATCACCTAACGAAGCTATCTGAGCCATAAAATCCGCATTCCGAGGTTGTTTACCAATAAGTCAACTCTTAGTTGACTTTCTCCCTTTTAAGGCTATTTTTAAAGGCTAAAGGACTGAACTCTCACTACAACCATTCGATTTCAAGCCTACCAACTCTAATACATCAAATATAGAATAACCAACCTACGAAAAATTAATAACAGAAATTATAATTTAGGTTCTACGTAACGACAGACCAGGTCGTTACAAGTTAAGAAGAAGAAGAATTGATGTGTAAAATGTGAAATAAGTCTGATGTTTCTTATCCCTGATTATGATTTAAATTGTCAACTGAAATGAAGAAGATTTAAAGTGTTAAATGTGTAAGGAGTTGATATTATTTATTCCTGATTTTAATAAATTACCTATGACATACACGCTTAGTGTCTCACTTGATTATGCTAAATTGACTTCTAGCAAGTGTCTAATTCGACCTCTCGTCACTACCTCTCTGAGGTTAGGCAGGATACATACTGAGTACACGTTGTTTTCATACTCCTGCTACACTTGCTGTGCATTTTTACTGCACAGATACTTTCATAGCGATGTAGCTGGTTTGGAGACTTAGGCGAGCTGCATCATCCGGAGGCGATTCCCAGCTGACATATTCTCCCTTGTATTGTATTTATTTTCATTTTAATTTCCTTGTCCAATTGTATTTTGTACAAGCTTGTAGAAATTGTAAAATTCTTAGAATTTACTCATGTACTTGTGTCACCGGGTTCTGGGATGTGTTTGGGATGTATTTTATAAAAATGGAATATTAAACTATAGTATTTACTTAGCGAATTTTATTCAGATTTTATGTAATATAGTGAAAGGTGACGATTTCAAAAATGTTAAAACGGGAAAATTAACTTAACTATTTAATGATTGGCTTTCCTTGCAATGGTGTCCGGCGCCATCACGACCTTATGGATTTTGGGTCGTGACAACATGGTATCAGAGCTCTAGGTTCCCTTAGGTTTCACGAGTCATGAGCAAGTCTAGTAGAGTCTTGCGGATTGATACGGAGACGCTTGTACTTATCTTCGAGAGGCTACAGGGCTGTTAGGAGTACTTCCATTCTTGATTCCTTATCGTGCGATTTGATTACTCTGAGGCTTATGCCTACGTTTCTTTCTACTCAATCTTATACGTTGCAAAGAGCTTACTATGAATCGAGAATTTTAGGAATTTAAATTGTGCTACGGATATGATGCGAGATGTTTTCTATGTGTAATTGGTTGGGGCTGTTGTTGTGGCCCTAAAGAAGGATAATGTGCTTTTTCAGCTTAGTAGTTGTGTTTATGAGAGACTTAAGGCTATGCTCAGGTAGCGATGATGCTTACGATTGGTTATCGCGCGATGTCAACATGATGATAGAATGTTTGCCCATATGTTAGGGGTGATGAATGGCTTGAAGGGAGGTCTTCTCAGGGCGTGATTTCGAGATTTCAGCATTTTAGTTCTGGCAGAGGAAAGGCATTTGGACTATAAATGGTCAGGTTTTGGATTAATAAAGTAGTAAGACTTGGTGTTATCAAGCGAGGTGGATTTTTCATCTGTGATGTGGTATTGCTGTTTTGACCGAATAGAATAAGTTAATTCCGCTGGTGTTATAGTTCTTCGGTTGCATTGGGTTTGAGTGTTGTGAAGTAGTATTGAAGAAGCGATTGTCAGAGATCGTGGTATGTGGTGGTTCAGAATCGAATAGTTATTTCTAATGAAGGCATCTCGAGAAAGATGATCTTCGGAGAGTTTGAAGTCGTGGTGATCTGCTGGATTAAGAACTATAGAGAATGATATTGAATTGAGGCAGCAATTGGGCAGCATACGATGAAGGAATACATGTGAGAAGTGTCAGACGGTGGCTAATTATTTAAAAGGCCATAAGGGACGGAAGTCAGGTAGTTGTTTAAAGGAATGAGTTTAACAAGTGAGAGAGTGGCAGCGTAGCACCAGAGTTCAGTGGTAAGACAACTACCAATCTTGAGGGAAAGTTTGAGAGTTTTAGTGGATGGTGATAGGGTCCACGAGCATAAGTTGAAATGTGGGTTGTTTCAGGGGAAGGTTTGATACAACAAGGAGGAGTTGTTAGGAATGAAGAAGGACGCAATGTGGCTGAGATTGCTGTCATCTGGTCTAACCGCACCTGTGAGGCTTTGGCCGCAGGTGCGGCTTTGGCGCCGCAGGTGCGGGATTTTGGTGGCTTGGCTGGGAGCGCAGGTGCGATGTAATTTCCGTACCTGCAAAGGCGCAGATGCGGACAACAGGGTGCAGGTGCAAGTTTTGGCTGGAGCTGAGGAGGCCGCAGGTGCGGGCGTTTGGGCGCACCTGCGGGAGCGCATGTGCCAAGGTTGGATCGCAGGTGCGGAATGAGGCCTGGGCAGAATGTTTTAAAATGGGAATTTTTGGCCATTTCTTCATTATTTCACTTGGCATGGGCGATTGTGGGGAGCTTCAAGTAGGGGTTTTCGTCAAGGATCACAAGGTAAGTTATTCCAACTCATCTCAAATAAAATACAAGGTATATGCATGGATTAGAACATGAATGATTGTGGAAAATTGAGAATTTTGAAGAAAACCTAGAAATTTTGTAAATTGGATTTTTACCACGAATTGAGCATGAATATTTGAGTATATTGTATATTTGAGTTAGTAAGACTATGGGTAGGGTATATTTTCGAGAAATTTCAGTGGGGGCCCGAGGGTAGTTTGGTCAATTCCTTAAGCGGAGATGGGAGTTTATATAATTTGAATTGTTGCAAATATTAGAGTATATTTTCATTGGTTTGACATTATTTGGATAGTTTTGGGGCGTTGTGCGTCCATTGGAGTCGTCGGAAGGGCTTGGAAGTCGGTTATAGAATTTCGGAGCGAGGTAAGTCTCCTTTCTAACTTTGTGAGGGGGAATTGTCCCCCTAGGTGAACTAATTGAATATGTGCTACTATATGCGGGGGCTACGTACACACTAGGTGACGGGAGTCCGTGCGTAGCTAGTATTATGCCATGTCCGAGTAGTCTAGGACCCACTAGCATGCGTTACTTGTCGTACTTGTGACCATGTCAATAAAATATCATGTGATCCTGCAAATAATATTAGACTGATAATGCTATTGAATTGGTAATTTATTTCCTAAGAAGGCTAGAGTGTACCTTTCTTTATCATTTATAAAGAGAATTGATTCCTCCATGGATAATTGCATTCCTGATAAGGTTATATTATGGAATATTATTAAACTTGGCAAATGAGTTTCAAAAAAAAGATTTAAACACTATTTTTTGTGTTCCTTAAGAAGAATTTTACCACTTTCCTGGGTATCTGCTTTCTTGATAAAAATGTGGAATTATTGTGTGAATATGTGTATCTATAGGTGCCTGAGTCGCATGTATGATTCGTGAGCAGGATAACCCTGTTCTTATGTATAACCGCGTCACATGATCGATTCGCGAGCGGGGCAGATAGATACATCTATGGTTCGAGCCGTTCGACTATCGACAGTGCAGATTTTATTATTGTTGGTCCGCGCCGTTCGACCCTCGACACTTTGTTTGCGCATGATAAATGCTGCGTATTTCCTGTGATTTATACATGTTTATCGGCCTAAGAAAGTTCTTAATGGCCAGTTAAGAAGAAAAATAATTGATGTGTAAAATGTGAAATAAGTATGATGTTTCTTATCCCTGATTATGATTTAAATTGTCAACTGAATGACGAAGATTTAAAGTGTTAAATGTGGAAGGAGTTGATATTATTTATTCCTGATTTTAATAAATTGCCTATGACATACATGCTTAGTGTCTCACTTGATTATGCTAAATTGACTTCTAGCAAGTGTCTAATTCGACCTCTCGTAACTACGACTCTAAGGTTAGGCGGGCGAGTTACTGAGTACACGTTGTTTTTGTACTCATACTACACTTGCTGTGTATTTTATTGCATAGGTACTTTCATAGCAAATGTGGAGGATTTGGAGACTTAGGCGAGATGCATCATCCGGAGGCGATCCGCAGCTGACAGAGTCTCCCTCGTATTGTATTTATTTTCATTTTAATTTCCTTGTCCAATTGTATTTCGGACAAGCTTGTAGAAATTGTAAAATTCTTAGAATTTGCTCATTTACTTGTGTAACCGGGTTCTAGGATGTGTTTGGGATGTATTTTATAGAAATGCAATATTAAACTTGTCATGACCCAAAAATCCATACGGTCGTGATGGCGCCGGATATCATTGTCAGGCAAGCCAATCATTAATTAATTGAAATAATTTTCCTGTTTTAACATTTATGAAGAAGCATTTCCTTTTAGCTTATTACATATTAACCAAGAAAAATCTTGTTAATTTAAAAACAATAGTTTGAATACTACACTTTAGCATATATACCCCAACATACCCCAGAACTTGGTGTCACAAGTACATGAGCAATTTCTATGAATTTATACAATCATTACAAAGCTTGTCCAAAATACAAACTTGGACAAGGAAATTTAAAATGAAAAAAAGATAAATACAGTACGAGGGAGACTCTGTCAGCTGCGGATCGCCTCCGGATGGTGCAGCTCGCCTAAGTCTCAATCCTCCACATTTGCTATGAAAGTACCTATGCAATAAAATACACAGCAAGTGTAGCATTAGTACAAAAACAATGTGTACTCAGTAACTCGCCCGCCTAACCTAAGAGTTGTAGTTACGAGAGGTCGAATTAGACACTCACTAAGGTCCAGTAAATAGTTAACAACATATGATGAGCACGGTAGGCATGTAAAGGTAGTAAACAGCAATATATATAAGGCACTGAATATTCAAGTAAATACTGGAAGTAAATAAACGGTTACCACTTCCTCATTTCCCCCCTAATATTTTAAATAAATAATTTCCGCTTTGTTTTTCCCCAAATATCTTATTATTTAAAAATCCATGAAAAATATTTAACAATTTAGCATGCGCATACGGGATAAGGACAACTGACCTGAGCTGTCATAATAATCATCTCTTTGCACTGTCAAGGATCAAATGGCACGTACCAAAAGTGCACCTCTCAATAAAATACTCATGTCTATGCACTGCCGAGGGTCGAACGACCCGAACCATAAGTGCATCTTTCAATCCACCGTGGCGTACGGCCCGCTCCCATGAGAGTGGGGGAAATAACACTCCACTCGCGGAATGTAAATTGAGAAGCGGTCACATGCAGTCAGGAACAATCAACAATCCACCCCGAATACGTCGGGAAAACAAATGCTCAAGTAAATGACAGATTTCTCGTTTAAAAACCATAAAATAGTGTTTAAATCTTTTTTCGAAATTTATTTGCCAAGTCTAATAATGTTCAATAATATCACTTTATCAAGTATACGATTAACCACGGAGGAAAACAATTCTCTTTCCAGCTGATTAAGAAAATGAATCTAGTCTTCTTTAGATATCAAATTATGATTTCGTTTATATTAGTAGTCAAGTAATACAAGCAGGATCACGGGTACAACACATAAGTCATGCTAGTGGGTCCTAGGCTATCCGGACATGGCATAATAGCAGCTACGCACGGACTCCCGTCACCTCGTGCGTACGCAGCCCCCGAAGATAATAGCATGTACTTAATTAATTCACCTAGGGGGACAATTCCCCCTCACAAAGTTAGAAAGAAGACTTACCTCGCTCCGAGATTCCATAACCTGCCTCCAAGCCCTTCTGATGACTCCAAACGGACGGACAACGCCCCAAAACTATCCAAACAACGACAACCCAATGAAAATATACTCTAATATTTGCAACACTTCCAAATTATATAATTTTCCAACCCCTCTTAGTGAAATGACCAAAATACCCTCGGGCCCACGTGCCCGGAATCCGAAATTTTTCGAAGATATATTCTACCCATAGGCTTACTAACTCAATTATACAATATACTCAAATATTCATGCTCAATTCGTGGCTAAAATCCAAATTCCCATTTTCTAGGTTTCTTCAATATTTCCCAAATTCCTACTAATTTCCATGACTAATCCATGCATATAATCTTGTATTTAACTTAGATGAATGAAGGAGTTACTTACCTTGACATTGGATGAAGGAATCCTCTATTTGAAGCCTCCCAAAATCGCCTAAGCCCAAGAAGAAATGAAGACAAATGAACCAAAATCCTTGTTTTAAAACATTCTGCCCAGGCTGATTTTCGCACCTGCGGTCCAGCCCTGGAACCTGCGTTTTCGTAGGTGCGCCCAAGAGCCCGCACCTTCGGCTTCCTTCTCCTCCAGTCGTATCCGCACCTGCGGCCCACTACCCGCATCTGCACCTTCGCAGGTGCGGAAATTCCATCGCACCTGCGATCCCAGCCAAGCCGGCCCAAATGACAGTAACCTCAGCTTTCTTCAACCTCCCAAACTTGATCCGTTAACCACCCGGAATCCACACGAAAGAAGATGTTAATAAAAATATCCAAGGCAATTCCTTGTAAATCTTATTATAGAATTGTGACCTCAATTTTTTAATTCAAATTTAAAGACAAAAATATTGTAGGGAAGTATTCAAAGAAATGCGTTATAATGTTATTATAGCATTAAAAAAATATGACAATATCTTTCTTAGTCTTCCTCCCCCTATAGAATGAGCACAAAAAGGTGCTAATACCACCCTTGAGAAGAAAAAGAAACTAATCAAGATGTGTCAAAATATAATAAAAATAATATATACTAATTTTTGTTCATAAAAGTTACATGGTATCTCTTACAAACATCATAAATCCTTCAAGGTTCGGAGGAATTTCCGTTGGTGGTGGCAGAAAGGAAGCTTGGTCATCACCGCTTCCGGCGAAATAGAATCCTCTGCAAGTTCAGCTGTCATTTTTTGTAAGCTTCGTCTACCTCTGGTTGTGATTCAGCAAGTCAAAAATTTCTTCTTTTCGAATGGATCCAATCTCTGAAAAGTACTGATTTTTCCAAATTCTCCCTCGTAGACTCTCTATAATCACCGAGTTGAAATCTTGCTTGACTGAAAGTGCTCTCCGATGCCACTGTTGAAGCTTGAATAGTGAAAATGTCTCGGTCCATCCTTAAAAGAACTGGAAAGTATTTTTCTTTGTCCTTACACCATTCCAAAAGATTAAAGGAGCCGTCAGGATTCACTTCCTCAATTCCCTGTGACAAATAAATTTCAAGCTCATTTAGTTGTGAGAAATCACTACCACTAGAACCTTGAGCTCCTAAACCCGGCCCAAGCACTAAGTGCTCTTACTCCCGCAGTTCTTTTAGATGATTGAGAATCAGAAAAAGAAGGAGTTGGAACATTTGTTCTAACATGATTTAATGCAACTTGATAAGCATTATAAATAGTTCGAGCATTGATTCTAATTGAGGCTATTTCTTTCGGAAGTTGAGACAACTCCTCATCTTCAAGTGCTAAACCATTATAAATAGTTTCATACCAAAATTTAGGACCTCCTAATTTCATTCTAGGATTTTAACAAAGCAGCAACACCATAAATAGGGGGAATGGGGAAAACATTTTTTTTAAACATTTTTCTTATATAATCAATAGCAAGTTTATAAATTTTCCATCCTCTGAAAAATGAGCAAACAGATTTTCAAGTTCTGCAATATAAACTAAACAGTTAGAAATAGTAGGATAATATTGCCTCAAAAATTCATTTGTAGAAATATGAATTATTTCTAAAAAATCTACAAGCATTTTTACATTAGCCCAATCCCCATTCGTAAGGTGTTCATTATCATCACTTACATGTGCATTAAACATTAAGTTTATAGGATTTCTATATTCATATGCAACAACCAATCTTTCATACATGTAATTCCATCAAGTTGGACAAGGTATAGGAACCTTTCTTTCTCTTAGTCAAAATTCATCGCATCTTTTAAAATATTCTCTAAGTCTACTTCTACGGTTTGAATAAAAAAGCCAGTTAAGAGCCATTTTTAACCTTTTCAATTTCAGTATTTAAAATTTTCATACCATCACCCGCAATTAAATGGTAAATATGAAAAATATATCTAATATGAAAAATGTTACTAAATGCAAGATTTAGCGTAGTGGTAAGCAAGCATATAGCATTTGTGTTACTAGTAGCATTGTCCATTGAAACTGACATTATTTTATCACTAATGCAAGAATTTCTACCAATATCCGTAATTGTGCTAGCAATAAACTGTCCTGTGTGATGTGAATTAATTATTCTATAAGCAATAATGTGTATTTGCATTATCCAATCCTCATCAATCCAATGACCGATAACAGTAAGGTAATCACAGTCATTAATTATCACTTCTACCAATATAAGTTGTAATAGCAACAAGATAATTTATATGATTAAATAAATAGTGCAATATTATTCATATTCATGTTTATATTTATAAATATCGCTCTTCACGGTTGTGCGAGGAAAACCTTTATAAGTAGGATTAAAAACATTTCTAATATAATTCACAAAGTTAGGGTCAGAAGAAAAATTATAGGGTAAGCACATAACAGTTACAATTTTTTTCAATTCTTCCTGATCTTTTTTTGGATCATAATATAAAATACCACCGGTAACAGTGTTAATTCCCGGTTGAAATTGATTTGACCAGTTACTAGGGTCAGCTTGACTAGGAATAGGTACACTTTTCCCCTCGGCCAAAGCTTTCAGACGAATATATTTGACTCTATCTTGAGGGAGTATCAATATGTGTCTAGCGAAAGTTCACGTCCCCCTCCTCCCCCCGATCCAAAATATTTAAAAGCTAACTCTTTGCCACAAGTTTTACACTTAACCTTATTTTCTGAAATTAGTTGAGTAAAAAAGGGCCAAACCAGAGATGTTTCCGTCCGTTTAGTATGTTGTCTAGAAAAAGTAGGGGTAACAGGTGTATTAGACGGGGCATCATTTGGATTATCACTAGTTGGGTTAATTTCAGGAGCACAACTAGTGGGTGTATCATCATCCAGTTGAGCTTTATCAAAATCGATTTTCTCATCATCATTTTCATCTATAGTTGGATTAGAATAAAGAGCATTCATTAATTCATAGTTTAATTCTTCAGCAGCTCCAACATTAAGGCAAAATTGACTCTTAGTAAATTCTAATAAACTATTATAGCTATAAGGAATAGTAGGTGTAGGACGGATATGGGGTTTGTTTCGGGGAGCCGAGGGAAGTGGAGGTGAAACAAAGTGACCACTAGATTCGCCACTCTTGGATTTTTCCTTATTTTTACTAAATATTTTTTTTAAGGAAGCCATTTTAATTAATCAAGCAATAGAAAATAAATAAAACAAACAAAACTATAATATTAAAACTTAAGAGTTGGAACGAGTTTACCGAACTGACGAATAACTTGTTGAAAATTGATTATCATTGAAGACTTGAGGATTTCAATTCACCAACTTCACAATATTTTTACAAATTGTAACAATAAAGTAAGCAATAGTAGCAATTATAGAAGAAAATCAAAGAGAGATATTGTGATAGATTGATGATTTTATAAGAGAAGCGAAAGAATAAGGGGATATTTATAGTTGAAAATACGAAAAAAGTAAAATTATAAAAAGTTTGGGGTTTAAACAAAGTTGGGGGGTTAAATGGTAAATTTTGTAAATAGCCAACGACCATATTTTAAAGGACAAAGGCCAGATTTTTCAAAGCTTCACGAAATTTCGTTTTTGAATTTTGACCATTGGGACCGTTTGGGACTGGTCCGGTCCCGGTCTCATACGGTCCCAGGCCTAGCGGTCCTAAAGTGAAGAACCGGCCCAGAATCCCGGACAAGGCCCACGTACACGGTTCTAACCGGTTTAGGCCTGTTTAGGCCTAGAAGTCCATTTGGCCCGCGGTCCCGGGTCGGTCCCGGTCCTGGACCGGCCCACTTGCCACCCTTAGCTCCACCCATGGTTTCAAGTTCTTCCTGGAGATCAAATACACTATTCTAGAACGATTCACATTTTCGGATGCCGATGACTACTCTCTCTACAACATAAGCGCTCCCTACTAAAACAATACTTAATTAAGAAGATATAAATATTTCTTCCCCAAAATCAATCTATTGTGGTATCAGGCTAAACTTGAAATAAGATACGTATCTATCATGTAATATCATTTGATGATCTACGAATACTTATAGTGGTGGCATGCATGTAAGATACTTGTAGCAAATGCCCATGCCATATATCTTAAAGGAGTCTGAATGGCAGGCTCTGGTTTCCGAGCCTTTCTCTCAGAAGTAAATAAGCAATAACGAATCTTGAACTAGGTGCATATATAATTCCAAAAATAACTTGAGACTAAAATGAGAAAAAGGGAAGGACCGTTATATGTGTAAGACACTGCACCAATCATGTCACTGGCGGTATAAAGTTTTCTACAGTATAAAGTTTACTGCAGTATAAAATGTATAAAGTTTACTGCGGTATAAGTAAATCACCACCAGTATCCCTACTGTCTTAAATAAGACAATTTTGGTTCATCTGTTCTTTCTTTAATATTATGATTTTTGAATCTAAATACATATCTAAATTATTAAAATGTTGTCTTTAAATCTGAACACTTTGTTGTAGGATGGCGACAATGGTGATTGCGGGGTGGTGGCTGGTAGAGGCGGATCCAAGATTGCAAAAGGATGGGTGCACTGTTCTGAAGAGGTGGATCAACAATTTACACTTGACGGGTTTAACTTTACTCTCTTACCATGAACCCACTACATTGAAATTATAGGTTCAAAATTATATTCTTTTTAAAATTTTAGAACGTTCATATCTACACTGTATACCGAAAACAAGATCGTTTGGAGTGGGATTTGAACTGCCAATGTCACTTGTAGAGGTGCACCCAATATTAATTGCATTATAGGAGTCTATGAGCATGGATGAAAATACATATATTTAAATAATTTTTAAGAAATATGATATTGTTATACATGGTTTAGGGAGAGGAGTATAGGTTTACATGAACCCATACCCCTTAAACTAGATACGCCTCTGCTGGCTGGGGTGAAGGTTGTCGATAGTGGTTGGGCGTACGTGTAGGTGGTTGGGTTTGGTGATTTTATATATAGTGGTTCATGATGGTAGCAGTGGTGAGTTTTGTGCTATGGATGTTGGAGGTGATGATTTCGCAGTGGAGTTCGATAGAGTAGTTGTTTGAGATGTTATTTCCTAAGCTGGACAGAGTAGTTGTTTGAGATGTTATTTTCCTAAAAAAATTTAAGTGACCAATATCTTGAGGATTATAAGACTCTACATAAGTTTCGATTCCTAAAAATCACGGGGTCTGATTCCTCCCATGGGTTCCCACGAATCAAATGATGCGGAGGATCGACAACAACACTCCCAGAGGTAAATTGGCTCCGATGGGGAAAAGGGAACATATCCGGCCTCAACAATCAGAATGATCCTTTCAAGAATGAACTTTTTCGGTTCATGAGGGAAGTGAACGCCAACATGGAACAGATCTCGGGCGGCCCACCAGTGCTGAAAGGCTCGGACTCGAAGAAGTATACACAATTGTCGTACAAGCCAAGTGCGGCACCAGAGCTAATCCCGAAGCGGTTGAAAATGCCTCAAGTGCCAAAGTATGACGGATGTTCAGAAACCCAGGAGCATATTACCACCTACACAATGACAATAAAAGGAAATGATTTAGCTCCTCACGTAAATGAATATGTGTTGCTCAAAAAATTTGGAGAAACCCTCACGAAGGGAGCCTTGACATGGTATTCGCTGTTACTCGAGCATTTCATAGATTCTTTTGAAATGCTTGCAGATTCTTTTATCAAGGATCATGCAGGGGAAATAAAGGTACATGACAAAAAGGCCAACATATTCGGTATAGCATAAGGAGAGTCCAAGCTGCTACGGGAGTTCGTTACCCGATTCCAGAAGGAGAGAATGATTCTCCCGGCTGTTCAGAATGAATGGGATACTGAAGCATTCACCAAGGGATTGAATCCGATGAGTTCAGATGCTTCCCGAAAAATGAAAGAAAGGTTACTCGAGTTTCAAACAACGACCTGGGCGGATGTCCACAACCAGTACGAATCAAAACTAAGGATCGTAGATGACCAGGTTGGTTTTCCATCAGCGACCAAAGGACGAGAAAAGAAAAGGGAAAAATCAAAGGATGGTTATGAAGAGGACTTCGAGGGGTCGGTTTTTTCCCTACGAATTAACCAAAGGACGCATCAGATGCTTCCGGATATCGGACAGGTTCACCATTGACATGAGGACACCGTGGTCAGAACTATCGATCACTGCAGGATAAAGAAGTTGCAGGATCGCGAGATCCTTCTTACCCCAAATTATCATAATATAACTTCAATGCCAGTACAGTGGAGTTGGTATCGGCCATGAGAAACATCAAAGAAGCACGGTTACCAAAACCGATGAGATATGATTCCATCCAGAGGGATCCTAACTTGTGGTGTGATTACCACGGGACGAATGGCCACCGGATATGAAACTGTCGACACCTCCGGGAAGAAGTGGCAACATTACTGAAGAATGGCCATCTTAGAGAATTCTTGATTGATCGAGTAAGAACAATTATGGTCATAACCGAGACAACACGGAACCCTTGAAAGCAGGAGAAGATCCCCCGCGCCACACAATCAACATGATCTTCAGATGGAACGAGATTAACGGGGTCACCTTTTCAGCATCAAAGAAGACAAAATATCAATAACGCATAGCAAAAGTCATCGGGAAGACGATATCACTTTTAAGGAGGAGGACACAAATGGATTGTTGCTACCACACAACGAGGCACTGGTGATTCTTTAAATGTGCTATATTTTAAGATTAAACGTGTTCTAGTGGATCCATGTAGGTCAGCTAATGTCATACAATGGAGAGTATTGGAGCAAGCTAAACTCACCAGAAACATTATTCCCTCCAAGAAACTCCTCGCCGGATTCAACCTCGTGAGTGTGACAACTCGTGGAGAAATGTAATGACCCGACCAGTCGTTTCGAGAGTTGTAGCCCTGTTTCCCCCTTTTATGATTCCTTTAGTGTTCTTCGGCTATATTATGATGTATCAGGTTAGTTGGTTTGGGTTCGGAGTGGAATGAGACACTTAGTCACCTATTTAGAAGCTTCAGTTGGAAAAGTCAATTGGATGTTGAGTTATATGTAAACATCTCGAATTAAGATTTTTATGGTTAATTTAGCTCCGTTAGGTGATTTTGAACCTTTGGAGCACGTCCAGAATGTGATTTGGAGGTCCGTGGTAGAATTAGTCTTGTATTGAAGAAAGTTGGGAATTTGGCAATTTTGGTCGGTAGTGAAAAATTAGATATCAGGGTCGGAATGGAATTTTGGAAGTTGGATTAGATTTTTAGTCTCATTTGTGACATGTGTGTAAACTTTGAGGTCATTCGGACGAGGTTTGGTAGTTTTCGGCGTCGTTTGCGGAATTTGGAAGTTTAGAAGTTCTTAGGCTTGAATTCGAGGGTAAATTTGTGTTTTGACGTTGTTTTGAGCGATACGAAGGTTCGTCTATGTTTGTGTGTTGATATATAACTTGTTGGTATGTTTGGTTGGGGTCCAGAGGGCCTTGAGTGAGTTTTGGGTGGTTAACGAATCTATTATGGGTTTAGGATAAAGGCTGATTCTGCTGGTGTTTTCTGCACCTACGGAAGGGGAGCCGCAGGTGCGAGGACGCAGGTGCGCGTGGGAGTTTGTAGGTACGAAGAGTATTGAGTTGGTCTGGATACACAGGAATGAGATGGTGGTCGCATCTGCGAGCCCGCAGGTGAGAGACCTGGAGCGCAGGTGCGGAAAGGCGGAGTTGGTCAATTTCCGCAGAAGCGGAGTGTTACGCGCAGGTGCGCGACCCGCAGGTGCGAGGTTTTTTCCGTAGATGTGGAACCTGGGATTCTAAGTGAGTTCCGCACATGCGATGGAATTTCTGCGGGTGCGGTGGCGCAGAAGCATGAAATGGTCCGCAGGTGCGAAAGGCCTGGGCAGAAGTATAAAAAGGGGACTTCGCGAATTTTGTTTCATTTCCACCATCTTCAAGTCGGTTTTTGGAGCTTTTGGACTGATTTTGAAGGGAGATTCAAGGGGTTTTCAGTGAGGTAAGTTTCTTTAGCTCTAATCCTATTTATGGTGATTTCTCGTTGTTTTATTATTTAATTAGTGGAAATTATGGGTAAAAATAAGAGGTTAGGGCTTGGGATTTTGGAGAGTTTGAGGTGAGGATTTGAGGGATCAAATGGAGTCGTATTTTGATAAATTTGTATGTATGGACTCATGAGTGAATGAGATTTCTAGTTTTGTAATTTGTTGTCGGATTCGAGATATGGACCCGAGGGCCGGGTTTGAACCAATTTCGTGTTCTTGGTCTAATTTGGTAATTTTTCTTGTGGAATTCATTCCTTTAGTGTATATTGATGGTATTGTACTGGTTGTGAATAGTTTCGGAGAATTTTGAGGCCGAATCGACGGGCAAGAGCGTAGTGGAGTAGAGATTTGCTCGGTTTGAGATAAGTAAAGGTCTTAACTCTGGTCTTGAGGGTATGAAACCCCAAAAAATTCATATGATATTGATATTTAGAGGTGGCCCACACGCTAGGTGACGGGCATGTGAGTATGCACCGAGTGGGATTGAGACTTGGTCCGTCCCGGTAGACCGTAAAGTCAAATACACCTTTGTTATTACCTGTTCACTGTTGCTTTCGAGTTATTGACTGCCTTACATGTTAGAAACCATGCTTGGGTTGTATGGAAACACTCTTGGGACCCATAATGGTCGTGAAATTGTTGTTTTGACTACTAAGATGTTGTCTTGTACTCAGTCACTATTTGCTTATGCATTTTGTCTTGTGATATCATCTGCTTGGGTTGTTATTGTGATATTTGTGAGGCTGGAGAGGCTAGTGACTGATATAGGGCCTGAGTGACTGGTTGAGATCTGTGTGAGATTTGTTGGATTGGACTATGTGCCCCAGTAATTTTTGGATCGGGTTACACGCCGCAACAAGCCTTCGGTCCATGGTATCGGATCGGGCTACACACCACAACAGTACTTGGATTGGGTTGCATGTTGTAGCAGTACTTGGATTGGGCTGCACGCCGCAGTAATATATGGATCAGGGTGCACGCCACATCAGTATTGGGTCAGGGTGCATGCCGCTGCACTATAGCACTTGGGTTGTAGGAGCCCCTGCGGAGTCTAAGCACCCCCAGTGAGCGCAGTACATTGATTGTAAGTATTGAGGCTAAGAGCCGAGCGATTGAGTTGTCGAGATAGATGAGTGAGTAGCCCTTATGAGGTTGTGTATTGCTTCTATTTATTGATTCACATTATTGTTAGTCAATTTTGTTGTGATGTTTTGAAGGACTTATACTGTTTCGCATAAGCTTGAAACGTTTTGATTCTAAAAAATACCGGTTTGAAAGCATGCCAAATTTCCTTATTTGAAATTCCTGAAAAGAACTGTACTATGAGTAGCTCGGCTTTGTTTTCTCAGTTCCTTATTTAATTATGTTACTTACTGAGTTGGAAGTATTTACGTTACTCTCTGCACCTTGTGTGCAGATTTAGGTGAGCCTGTTCGCAAAGATCGTTGAGTCCGTGCGGTTTGGGTTGTCGGAGACTTACTAGGTAGCTGCCGGTATCCGCAGCCCTTAATTTCTCCTCTATTATTATCTTTTCTTTCTATTTTGGTATTAGTGGAACGATGTAAACTTTGATGTTAGTCTGGTTTAAATTTTCATGACTTAGTGACACCCCGATATCAGGCTTTCTTTTCCGCACTTTTGTTTTGATTTGAACTCCTTTATGAAGGTTTTATAATGATTAGATTTGAAATTATATCTTAAAATGAAATATCAAATTGTTTTGGTAATGTGTCGGATTGACTAGTACCACGATAGGCCCCATCACGAAAGGGTTAGTTTGGGTCGTGACAAGTTGGTATCAGAGCCTAGGTTACATAGGTCTCACGGGTCATGAGTAGGTTTAGTAGAGTCTTGCAGATATGTACGGAGACGTCTGTACTTATCTTCGAGAAGTTGCAGAACCCTTAGGAAAAATTTCACATTCTTGAATTCTTGTCGTGCGAATCTATTGATTCTTTTAACTGAACTTCTATTATTTCATTCTCTCACAGATGGTGAGGACTCGCACTACCATTCAGGAGGACCATCCACCAGTAACACCAGCCAAGGCCGCAAGAGGCCGAGGCTGCGGTCGAGACCGTGGTAGGGGTAGAGGTGGAGCCCGCACAACAGTCGGGGAAGTACCTGTAGACCCTCCAGTTGCTCTAGACCAGGACCAGGTCCCAGTCGCTAATGCTCCAGTAGGACCAGCTCAGGCACCACTTGTGCCTATTGTGATTCCTGGCCTTTAAGAAGCCCTAACTCAGATGTTTTCAGTATGCACTAGTCTTGCTCAGGAGGTATCTATTTCTACGACCGCAACCACATCTCAAGATGGGGGAGGTACTCAGACTCCCGTCGCCCGCACACCAGAGCAGGTTTTTCAGGGACTCCAGACACCAGGGGCACCAGCAGCCCAGTAGGTTGCAGCTCCTCAGGACTATGTAGTTCCTGTTATGCCCGAGGATGAGCAACGTAGATTGGAGAGGTTTGGGAAGCTCTAGCCTCTATCTTTCAGTGGTGCAGAGGGTGAGGATATATAGGGTTTCTTGGATAAGTGTCAGAGGATGCTCCGTACAATAGGTATTCTGGAGACCACTGGGGTCTCATCACTAATTTCCAGTTCTCTTGGGCCGCATTCAGTTGGTGGGAGGCTTACGAGAGGCGTAGGCCAGTTGGCGCAGCACCCCTTAATTGGAAGCAGTTCTCCGTGATCTTCCTAAAGAAGTTTGTGCCTCAGTCTCGCAGAGAGGAGCTGCGCATATAATTTGAGAAGTTTCGTCAAGGTGATATGTCTGTGACGCAATATGAGATGTGATTCTCTGATTTGGCTTGTCATGCGATCTGCTTGGTTCCCATAGACCGAGAGAGGATCAGGAGGTTTATAGATGGCCTCACTTTTCAGCTTCGATTGCATATGACCTGAGAGAGAGTGTCTGGTGCTACTTTTGATGAGGTTGTCGACATTGCTCGGCAGCTTGAGATGGTTCGCGGTCAGGAGAGGATTGAGAGAGAGGCCAAGAAGCCTCGTGGAAAGGGTGGATCTAGTGGTGCTCCATCTGGGGGTCAGTTCTAGCACGACAGGGGCTGTCCATTCGAGCATGCTCAGACAGCTCGCCTAGTTACCGTGGTACATCATCTGGCCATGGTTCTCACAGTTATCAACAGGGTCGTTCATCTATTGGTTCCCTCCCAGCACAGAGTTCTTCTCGTGATCCATCGGGCCAGGGTTCGTCTATGACGGGTCCTTCTACTAGTTATCCCGGTGCTCGGGGCTCCCTTCAGCCCCCAGCACCAGCACAGGGGTGTGTCGCACCCCTTTTTCTCGTGAAATTGGATTTTTACACAAGGCATCTCTTTCAAGGAAGAGGGGTTAAAATAGAGAGTCGCCACCTAACGAGTTTGACGTGCGTTAGGGCGCCTATTTGCAAGTAACTCTGGTTTAACCAGTTTGCATCACCAAAGATCGGGTAACGGATCAAATTACCTCGAGGAGAAGGTGTTAGGCATTCCTCGAGGTCCACAACTGTGGGTCCCGGCCGAACTCGAATTATATGAATTAGTCCAAATAAAGAGGAAAGATAAAATTGGGCAAATAAAAATAATTGATTTTAAGGCAAGGTGGGGGGTCCTAAGTTTTTTCGCTTAAAGGATCACCCCGTGCAACATAAATAATATTTCGTAACTCCTTCGAGGTGGAGTGTTACTCGTATTATTGGGCAGGCACAGACTATCATCGCCTGCTACCCGATCACTATCTTTAAGTTGTTTACCTAAAGCGCACTAATTGATTCTAAATTGTACCTTATGCGTGCACTACCCTTCCCATATCTATAGTCCAGGGGGCGTTTGGACCTCTATCTTGGATGGTTCCAAACTTAACTTAGGTTTCTCAAAAATGATAAGACTAGGCGACATACAAAATAAGTTGGACTTTCATGTAAAAGCAAATAAGGGCGCAATTTAGCCTCCGCACTTAGACAACAAATGGACGCAAGCAAATTGGCGTTCGGCAGTTGCAGATTTTAGACAAGTTAAAGTCATTAAATCCTATAGACATGATCTCTATGTGATTCTAGATTTGAATATGGAGATAGTTTCATACCCGAGGTACCATTTTTAAATACGATTTCTAAGTGACTATGCAGTTGCCTACTGATTATAGATTATAAGAGGTTAAACCTATAGGCACAATATCTATGTGATTTATGCAGTAATTGGAGATGGTAACCATTGGAGAATATTTAGAATTGCTTAGTTGGATCCTATACGCATGCTTTCTAATAGTGGCAATGACACAGTGTTGAGAGTTCAACATTAGCACTTAAAGGAAGCGAGCAGGAATGATTAAGACTGAATTCAGACCCTATAGGCATGATTTTTGTAATCAATAATTAAGGCTGATTTTAGATCCTATAGGCATGTTTATTAAGTAAACAACAGCATATTAATCAATTAACCATATTGGCATGATTTCTAAATTGTAGATTAGGTAGCACGTGAATTAATAGAATTCTATAGCGCGCATTAAGACATTGGTCATTTAATTTCCTATAGGCATGACATCTAACATCCAGAAACATAATATGTTAGACGGATAAAACACCTATAGGCAGGTCATCTTTCGCACACAATAGCATCACATATTTGAGCAAAATAAAACACCTATAGGAAGGATTTTTACACATTTTAATGCAAGAGTAAAATAAATCCCTTTTCCCCATTTTAATAATACCACAACTGTTATTACAACGTTATTATAGACCCAATAAATGGAGTAAATCACAGAGTAAAAATAACTATAGTGAGCCTCAGGCAGGCCCAGAAATATACCCGGCAAGGCCAAGGCTTCGACCTCAAGTCTACATAGTTTACAACAACCCAAAAATCATATCTTCATTTACCTAGAGCAGCTAGAAACCAGCTGATTCAACCAGTAGGTAAAAAGGCAGAGTTGAGCAATTAGGAAGGAACCAGGACCCTAGTGTGTCAGAGTTCCCAAGGACTTCAAGAACCCAGGGTAGTGCTCACACTAGGGAGGTTAATAGAGGACATTCATGGAATGACAAAGGACCAAATCCTAGTGCGTCGGAGTTAACAAGGGTCTCAATTGGACCCCAAGCAGTGCTCACACTAGAGAGGTCAAATGGTAGAACTTAAGTAGCCTTGGCTTTCATCCGGCTAAGAATAAGAACTCAAAAGAGCCCAGGTAACAAGTGAAAGAGAGTGGACCAAGTTTGGGAGACAGGAATTGAGGGATAAACATAGAATTTAAACAGACATGACCAAATTGAGCATATAGAGAAGATAATCAAACAAGTCACAAGATTTAAAAACAAGCTTAGTAAAGACTTAGAAACAAGTTCAACACTTAGCACATAGGCAGTCACATATTGACAGATTTAGGAAAATAACCAGTAGGTAGGATTGACAAGATCATCATGCACAGATGCATAATACCAAATAAGTAAAAACCTGAAAGTCCAAATTATGCTAAGCATATATCCCAGTGTCATAAGATAGCCATGTTAACTTCACATCAGGCAGTCGAACAACATTTGGACATGGTAGGGAAGCATAAATTATGACAACTACTAGTGAATCAAGTGAGCCAAAATACGTTGAGGGTTATATTAACTAGGAACTAGTAATGGTTGATAGAACATGATCTTGACATAGAATTAAAACATACTACATATGCAAGATTGCCATTATAGAGATGCATAACAGAAAGGGAAGATAAACGCATGTCATACAATAAGTGTAAGCATTCGTGTTTGACCTAATAGACCAATTAACTAAAGGAAGTCTAAATTATGTAGATGGAGCATGTTCGAATAACAGAATGGATAACCTTATGCATAATTAAACACCAAAGAGATTGTAACTAGTGCAAAGGTCACACACAACAGTAGTTCATAACACATTGGCTAATTAGACTTGAGAAAAATCTAATTTACTCGAATCAAATTTAGACATGCTTTGAGATATCAACATCATGAAGTTAAATGTTAAGGAAACCTAAAAATTGGAATAAAATAAATAGAATCGCACACAAAACAACCCAGAAAACTCATTAAACTAACGAACTCCAAAAGTGAAGACAAATGAAAATTGCAGATACATAGGAACAAAATTACAAAGGTTCAGTAACTCACCCGTTAAGCGAAAATACAAGAGAGAATAAATGCCTACAGTGTTTTGAACATCAATGAGAAGAAAGAGCCCATAATTTAGTGGCTTGGCTTTCAGCCGGCCAAGAACAAAAGTGTAGAATGGGATAATGAAGAAATAACAGAGTAAAGCTTTAAAGTTTTAGTGAGATTCTAGCGATTCCCCCTATATGTACTAAAGGGAAATGGGGAGGGGTTTATATAGTGACAGAGATTGAACAAGTAAACAAGGAAGAGTGTAAAATGAAACACAAATAAGGGAGTTTTATCATGCAGAATCAAATAAAATCGGATTTAGGGAAAAAATAAGTAAACCCTAATTTTAGGAAAAACAAAATATTAACAGAATATTCACACACAAAGATGAATAGAGACACGAATAGCGCCAAAATTAGTGAATCGAACTAATTAAGAAAAAAAAAGATCTGAAAACCCTAACTTTTAAGGCAAGTGAAAAGTCGGCAGTATCTAAACAAAAGAAAATCAAAGCCACGCATCAAAGACTTGAACCAATTTTGAAGTAAATCTATAAACCCTAGTTTTAGGGTAAGTGAGAATCAACAAAATATAAACAAAATCGGACTCACACGGTGTAGAATAAACGTGTATAGACGGAATATCGTCCAAATTCAAGAGATGGGAGTCAATCGAACAGAATCAGAATGGTAATACTTGCCATGTTTAGGCAAGTACTAGGTAGTACCATGGACAATCAACCAATAGTGGAAACATACAAATATAGTAAGTAGATGAGAGGGAAATCCCATTAGAAAAGGGATTAGGGAAGGGTTTTGAGAGGTGGCGGCTACAGTTTCTCAGAGAAGAAGAGAGAGTAGAGAGGATTTAGGGACGGCGGGTGGTGAGAATGGTTAGGGTTAGGGGGTGTTTAGGGTAATTAAAAGGGAGGGAATAATGTGGGTCGTTGATCTCAAAGATCAACAACCACGATTAGCTGGGGTTTTGGGTTTGGTTGGTTTAATTGATTGGACTGGGGGTTATTTGGGCTAGGGTGTTAGATTTTGGGCCAGTAATTGGTCCGAAAATAGGTGGATTTTTAGGATAGTTTTTAAATACCCAATATTTAACAAATAAATAATTTATAAAAATAATTAATAAATAACAAAAATATCATTTGTGCACTAAGATGATTAAAAATTATTTATTTAACATGATAAAAATACAAAAAGTCATTTTCTGCATAAATAAAGTAATTATACATGCATATGGGCTATTATTACAAATATGGGCTATTATTACAAAATGTGCAATTAGCCCTAAAATTCAAAGGCAATTATAAAAAATGCACTGAAAAATATTTTACACATCATGTTTGTAGAAATGATAAGTTTAGATGATTAAATCAGCATAAAAATAACACGATGCATGCAAATATATATGGATTATTGCTAGAATTTAAACATGATGCAAATTCCCATTGGACAATGGAGGTCATCTTTGGACGGCGAGGATTATGTCCTTAGACCATGACGTCCCGGGCCATGAACCGTGAGATAGGGGATTCGCAGGCCATGAAATGATGTTCTCGGTTCATGAGGATGGTGCCTCTTAACCATGATGGCTTTGAATAATGATGTGCAATATTGAGAGATCCTCAGGCCATGACATGGTGTCTTCCGGCTATGAGGATGATGCCTTCGGACTATGACGCCTTCGGACAAAATGGCGATATTTCAGCCCATGAGATGCAAAGACATAAGCTTGGTTATGCGAAGTGAAACAAGACAGAGCTTAGTCTTGTGTAAGATCGGGGCATAGCTTAGCCCCGAGGTAGAGCATAGCATTTGTGGTTATGAAGGAGAAACAATGCTTAGTCTCATGCAAGGGAAGGCAATGCTTAACCTCAGGCAATAATGGAGACAATGCTTAGTCTCATGCAACGGAAGGCAGTGCTTATCCTTATGAAATTGAGGAGACAGGGCTTAGCCTTATGCAAGATGCAGACAATGCTTAGTCTCATGCAGGGGAAGGTTGTTCTTAGCCTTATGCAATTTAGGAGGCGGGGCTTAGCCTCACGCAAGATGGAGACAATACTTAGTCTTATTCAAGGGAAAGGCAGTTCTTAGCCTTATGCAATTAAGGAGGCAGGGCTTAACCTCATAAAAAATGGAGACAATGCTTAGTCGCATGCAAGGGAAATGCAGCGCTTAGCCTTATGCAATTAAGGAGGCAGGGCTTAGTCTCATGCAAGGGAAAGGCAGTGCTTAGTCTTATGCAATTAAGGGGGCAGGGCTTAGCCTCATGCAAAATGGAGAAAATTATTAGTCTCATGTAAGGGAAAGGCAGCGCTTAGCCTTATGCAATTAAGGAGGCAGGAGACAATGCTTAGTCTCATTCAAGGGAAAAGAAGTGCTTAGCCTTATGCAATTGAGGAGGCAGGGCTTAGCCTCATGCAAGATGGAGACAATGCTTAGTCTCGTACAATAAACATATAATAAGTAGTAGCAGAGTATTTCTTAGATGGAAATATGTTTGCGCTAGGCATCATTGTCGTTATGAAGATAGTGATTCTGAGGTGTGCACGTATTTGCGAATAATCCTTGTTCCTGCATCCAAAGGAAAATTGTGAGTTTTACGGGGAAGTTTGGTTCGTGTTTTCGCCTACTTTCTTTGGCTTGATCCATATTGAAATTCTGCTTGAGTCACCAAGGGTAGCATCTGGATATTTCGTGAGATAATGTTTTTGAAAAATACGCGTGCATATGATGAATTTAGTTATTTAGAAAATATGTAATATCAATTAGATGAACCAAAGACTGTGACACATTTGGAGACATTACAGTTTCTTTGTATTAGAATTTTGAGGGTCCAACTCAAAATTCTTCCCCAGTTTACTTAGGTGATTCTCTGACCGTTCTGCATATGATTACGTTAGCTTGACTTGCTTCGGATTTTTGAGGGTCCTCTTCAAAATTCTACCTAGTTTATGATTGTATGGGAAATGAAAATTTCATTGAATTGTGATCGAACCCACAAGGCTACCTACGTATCCCCTCTTAAACGGGAATCAAGTCAAGCGTAGTTCAATTACATCAGATGAAGAAATACAATCATTCTAAACATAATATCTTTTGACTGTGTTTGATTTGATAGGCTTTGGCTAAATCTCTCCGTCCATTTCCGCAAGTATGAGGGCTCTTCCTATTAGCACTATGTGAACCATGTAGGGCCCTTGCCAATTGGGTGAAAATTTCCCATTGGCTTCATCCTGATGCGGAAAGATCCATTTCAGCACCAGCTTCCCCGGTGCGAACTGTATAGGTTTGACCCTTTTGTTGAAAGCTCTGGACATTCTGTTCTGATAAAGTTGACCATGACACACTGTGTTCATTATTTTCCCATCAATGAGGGCTAATTGCTTGTAAAGACTTCTTATCCATTCTGTATCACTGAGTTCAGCTTCTTGTATAATTCTTAAGGAAGGAATTTCAACCTTGGCAGGAAAGACAGCTTCAGTACCGTAGACCAACAAACAAGGAGTTGCCATGGTCGATGTGCGGACTCTGTTACGGTATCCCAATAAGTCAAATGGTAATTTCTCATGCCACTGCTTGTGATTTTCTACCGTCTTTCTCAATATCTTCTTGATATTCTTGTTGGAAGCCTCCACGGCTCCATTCATTTGAGGCCGCAATGCGCTGGAATTCTTATGATTGGTTTTGAATGTTTCACACATAGCTTTGATTAAGTCACTGTTGAAGTTGGCGGCGTGGTCGGTGATGATGGATTCTGGCACCCCGAATCGGCACACAATACGATCTCTGACAAAATCTGCAATGACTTTCTTGGTTACAGCTTTGTAGGATGCAGCTTCAACCCATTTTGTGAAGTAGTCTATGGCCACTAAAATGATCTTTTCCCCGTTTGAAGCGGAGTGCTCGATTTGTCCGATGAGATCCATTCCCCAAATAGCAAAATGCCAATGTGAACTCGTTGCATTGAGTTCATTTGGCGGCACCTGTATCATATTTGTGTGTATTTGACACTGATGACATTTCTGGACATACCTGATGCAGTCTGTTTCCATAGTCATCCAACAATAACCTTCCTTCAGTATCTTCTTGTCTAAAATGAAACTATTCATATGTGGTCTGCAAGTTCCAGCGTGTATCTCTTCGATTAGTTTGGAAGCTTCCTTGGCGTCGATACACTGTAATAACCCTAGGTTTGGAGTCCTTTTGTACAGAATTCCTCCACTTTGGAAGAAATGGCTGAACAATCTTCGAAGCATGCGTTTCTGTGTATGATTTGCATGCTCCAGGTACTCTCGTTTTTCAAAGTACTTCATATCATGGAACTATGGTGTAACGACCCGACCAGTCATTTTGAGCTCTAGTGCATCATTTCAGCGGTTTGAAGTCGTGAGCAGCTCCATTTTAGGTATTATGACTTGTAGGTGTGGTCGAAATAGAATTACGGAAAGTTTAGAGTTGATTTGGAAAGAAAATTCTCATTTCAGAAGCCTTAAGTTGGATGAATCAACTAAGATTGGAATTCTGAGTAAACAACCTCCGAATCAGTATTTGAAGGTTCCAACAGGTTCGTTGATGATTTCGGACTTGGGCGTATGTCCGGATCAGTTTTCGGATAACACGGGAGCATTTCGGCGTATATTATGGAAGTCAGCATTATTGACGAAATTTTCTAAGTTTGGCCCGAAGTGCATATCAGTGATATTGATATCCGTTTGGGATTCTAAGTCTGGGAATAGCTTCGTATGGTTATTCTGGAGTTAGGAGCGCGATCGGAAGTGAATTCGGATGTCAGGAGGTCATTTTGAAGTCATTTGGCTAAAGATATAAATTTGAAGTTTTTTGAAAAATCTGACCGGAAGTGGAAGTTTTGGTATCGAGGTCGGAATACGATTCCGTAAGTTGTAGCAGGTCTGTAAAGTCGAATATGTCTTGTGTGAAAAATTTGGGGTCAATCGGACGTGATTTGATAGGTTTCGGCATCGGATGTAGAAGTTGGAAATTTCTAAGTTCGTAAAGTTAGGATTTGGGTGTGATTCGTGGTTTTGATGTTGTTTGATTTGATTTGAGGCCTCGATCAAGTCGGCATTATGGTTTGGAACAGGTTGGTATAATTGGACGGGGTCCCAGGGGCCTCAGGTGGATTTCGGGTGGTTAACGGATCAATAATTGACGTTGAAGAAAGCTGAAGGTTGATGTCATCTGGTGTAACCGCACCTATGAGGCTTTGGCTGCAGGTGCGACTAAGGGCGCAGTGAGAATTTTAGGAGGCCGCAGGTGCAGGAGATTTGGGTGCACCTGCAAAGGCGCAGGTGCGATAAGGGGACAGAAGGTGCGGAACATGGGCCTGGGCAGATTGTTTTTAAGCGAGAATTTGGTCATTTCTCCACCTATTTTCATATGCTATGGGCGATTTTAAGGAGCTTCAAGGAGAGTATTTCTTCAAGGATCGTAAGGTAAGTAATTTCTTCACGTTTTTGAATTAAATACAGATTATATGCATGGATTAGACATGAAATTTGGTAGGAAATTGGGAAATCTTAAAGAAACCTAGAAAATGGTAATTCGGAGTTTTAGCCACGAATTTGAGCATGGAATGTAGAGTAAATTGTATATTTGAAATAGTGTAGCTATGGGTAGATTATATCTTCGTGAAATTTTGGATTCCGGGCACGTGGGCCCGATGGCATTTTGGTCATTTCATTAAGCGGGATTGGGAAACTATATAATTTGGAATGGTTGCAAGTATTAGAGTATATTTTCATTGGTTTGCCGTTATTTTGATAGTTTTGGGGCAATGTGCGTCCATTGGAGTCGTAGGAAGGGCTTGGAAGCCGGTATTGGAACTTCGGAGCAAGGTAAGTCTCCTTTCTAACTTCATGAGGGGGAATTGTCCCCTAGGTGAACTAATTAAGTATGTATGACTATCTGCGGGGGCTACGTACGCACGAGGTGACGGGAGTCCGTGTGTAGCTTCTATTATGCCATGTACGGGTATCCTAGGACCCACTAGCATGCCTTACCTATTGTACCTGTGATCTTTTCTGTAATATTGAACTGCTAATATAATTGAAATTGTAATTGAATGACTAAAGAAGATTAGAGTTTATTTTCTTAAGCATCTAAAAAGAGAATTGATTTCCTTCGCGGGCAATGTGTTTCTGGATAAGGTTATGTTATTAAACATTATAAAAAGACTTGGCAAGTGAATTTCAAAATAAAAGGGTTCAAATACTATTTTGTGGTTTTCAAAAGAGAAATCTGTCATTTACTTGAGTATTTATTTTCCCGACGTAGTCGGGGTGGACTGTTGATTGTGCATGACTACATGTGACCGCTTCGCAATTTATATTCCGCGAGCGGAGTGTTATTTCCCCCACTCTCATGGGTGCGGGTCGTACGCCACGACGGATTTAAAATGCACTTTTGGTATGGGCCGTTCGATCCTAGGCAGTGCATAGACATGTTTATTATATTAACAGGTGCCCTTATGGGACGGGCCGCTCGATCCTCGGCAGTGCACAGAGATGATTATTATATTGAGAGATGCACTTTTGGTATAGGCCGTTCGATCCTCGGCAGTGCACAGAGATGATTATTATATTGAGAGATGCACTTTTGGTATAGGCCGTTCGATCCTCGGCAGTGCATAGACATGAGTATTTAATTAAGAGGTGCACTTTCGGTACGGGCCATTTGATCCTCGGCAGTGCACAAAGTTGATTATTATGACGGCTCAGGCCGGTTGTCCTTATCCCGTATGCGCATGCTAAATTGTTAAATGTTTTTTTCATGATTTTTGAAGTGATAAGATATTGGGGAAATTATTTATTTAAGATATTTTGGAAAATAGCGAGGTCACTCTCTGTTTATTCCCAGTATTTACTTGGATTTCAGTGCCTTATATGTATTGCTTCTTTGCTACCTTTACATGCCTACCGTATTCATCTTATGATGTTAATTAATTTGATGGCCCTTAGTGAGTTTCTAATCCGACCTCTCGTCACTACCTCTCTGAGGTTAGGCGGGCGACTTACTGAGTACACGTTGTTTTTGTACTCATGCTACACTTGCTATGTATTTTATTGCACAGGTAATTTCATGGCAATGTGGAGGATTCAGAGACTTACGCGAGCTGCATCATCCAGAGGCGATCCGCAGCTGACAGAGTCTCCCCCGCACTGTATTTATTTTCATTTTGAGGATTATGCCTATGTTTATTCCTACTCAATATTACGCGTCGCGAGCGCTTGCTATGAATTAGGAATTTGAGGAATTGAAGTGGTGCAATGGCTGTAAGTCGAGATGTTTCCATGTGTAATTGGTTGTGGTTGTTGTTTTGGCCCAAAAGAATAATAGTTGTTTCAGCTCAGTAACTGTGTTTCTGAGAGCGTTAAGGATATGCTCAGGTAGTGATGATGCTTGTGATTGGTTATCGTATGATGTCGATATGAAGATAGAACGATTGCCCATATGTTGGGACTGATGAATAGTTTGAGGGGAGGTCTTCTCAGAGTGTGATTTAGAGATTTCGGTATTTTAGTTCCTGCAAGGGGTAGGCATTTGGGTAATGAATGGTCCGGTTGGGGTTTATAAAGTAGTAAGACTTGGTGTCTTTAAGTGAGGTGGGATATGCACCTGTAACGTGTCATCGTCGTCATCTATCGAATGGAATATGTTAAGTTTGTCGGTGCTATGGTTTCTTCGGTTGCATAGGGTCAGAGTATTGAGAAGGAGTATTGAAGAATGCGGTTGGTAGAGCCCGCAAGGTATGGTGGTTCAGTACTGGATAAGTGTTGATAATGAAGGCAACTAGAGAAAGGTGATCTTCGGAGAGCTTGAAGTCGTGGCGATCTGCTGGTTTAAGAGCTACAGAGAATGGTCCTGAGGTGAGGCTAGGCGGTGGTTCCATTTATAGGAGGCTAGGTGTAAGAAGCGGAAGTCGGTCAGTCGCAAAGTGGGGGAGCGGCAGCATAGCTTAGAATTTGAAGATATTGACGCGCATTTAATGGATGTCCATGACGAGCAGACGGACTAGTAAAGTTGGTAAATGAAGCAGGGCGTAGGATGGGGTATTAAAGTCGCAGAGAACGTGCATTTCAGCGTCGTTGGAAGGTGTCCACGGGTGATTTCCACAGGCGGGTTATCTCCTATGAATGGGTTAGCGGTGGCATGGTTGGAAAGTCGCGGTGAAGGGTTTTAGTGGCTATTCGGTAGGGGGCAGAACATTTGAATGATGCTAGGGAATTTGAGTATTTAGGGAGTGCTAGAAAGAGAGTTTGGAAGAATTTGGACGGATTGGTTGAGAAAGATCGTGTCATCAAAGGAGAAAGGATCTCGGCAGGGTCTAGAGTGGTGCAAGGAGTAGCTTCGGGCTAAGTGGGGGAGTCCCACCATCTGTAGTTGGGTTGTAGGGTTGTCTTCTCATAGGGTTGCAAATTGTCGGCATGTTGGCAAATTGTTTCAGCTAAGGGAAAGGAGTAAAATGGTGATTGTGCGTGGGATTTGATGAATGTGTGCAAAAGTTGGCCCTGCCGGGCCAGGGTTAGGCTTTGGAAGATTCAGAATTTTGCTTAAGGCATAGGGGAGTTTCCAGGGTAGTGACTCAGTCACGTTCTTCATGGAAAAGGGTGTTCAGGTGCTAGAAGAGCCTTGGAGTTGATTGTATTTGGGGCCAGTCAGAGTGGGTGACTCTCAATAGCGGTCCTAGTGAATTCAAAAGTTAAGAATGAGGCATTTAAGGGTTTCAGGCAGTAGTATGACCGGGAATCGAGTTTTTGCAGAGTAATTTCTGAGAAAAAGGAGGATGGTTGCAATGTTCTATGACATGTTTCAGCATGCAGGATAGTATCAGAGGGGTGAGAGAAATAAACTTCGGATTGTAGAAAGATTATCAGGAGGGTATGAGACGGGTTGCGGGATTGAGGCAGCATAGTCTCGTGAATCAAGTTCACTCGGGATGAGTGAGGATTCAGTTTTCTATGAGTTGAAAGAAGTTGTTATTATTCCTGAAGCAATTGAAGACGATTAAAAGCAAATAGATTGATTAGCCATGATTGAAATGGCACATTTTCGACAGTGGTCAGTTCCTTCGGTGTGCTTAAGTTATGCATGTGGTTTGTGCCGGTGTGTGCGGGCTGGTCGATCGTCGTAATGGATTCCATGTGGGAGCATTTGAGTGATATGGCCTGTCAAGTATAGGCGGATCCCGGAAGGGTTACTGTGGTATATGCTACTACTTAAGGATTTGCATGTTGGGTGATCGCGGGAATTCCCTCGTGTGTTGTGATGGTTCTCTTGAATTGAGTTAAGTAAGAGGTTTCTGTATGATGAAGTGTTCACCCTATTGTTGGTTAAGAAGTTATGATGGAATTCTTGCGCTACCTCATATTGTTATGTTAAGGGCGGTAAGTAGTATGTAACTGGAAGTAAGAATCGAGATTGCAGTTCGGTGTTAATAAGGATGTCATGAGCTCGGAAGAGCAAGGAAGAGGGATTTGAAAGTTTAGAGTAAGCTGGTGTTATCTTCAGTGTCACCTGAGATTGATATTTGGTTGAGGAGGCTTTGTACCCTGCTTATGGGTTCTTGATTTGTCTTATAGTGTAGTATAGCCAGTGGTGGATTGTGGGGTGTTTGTCCTGGCTATGATGGTTGTTCTCGCGTATTATGAGAGAAAGTGGGTTAATGTGGACCTAGAAAAAACTATTAGCTTAGTTTGGTTCGAGCAAGGTAGACTCGATGTTTGTAGATGGATTTAAATATGACTATAGGCTCCGTATGAGCCAAGCATGTTCATTTCGATATAGCGCTCCTCAAGGAGGGGTGTTGGGATATCAGGTGATTGTTTCGTCTTCGTCAAATTCATGTGTTATTATTATTGTGTCCGTCTACCTCCTCTCCCAAGCCTGATAAATGGCAGATGGACACGGAACAAAGGGGACAATATACAGGATGGGTAGAAAGAGGTGTGATACTTGGCTTGATTCAGGGAAACTATGTGAGTTGTGAAACAACTTGATAATTTCTTATGTGTTAAGGTCCCGCGTAGTGATGATGTTATTTGAGCAGGACGACTCTTGAGATCCAGAGTATATATATATATATATATATATATATATATATATATCACCTCAGTTGTGCTTGAGTTTTGTAAGCATATAGCTTTATCAGTCTCCCCAGGATGGTATTATGCACTTAGCGTGCTTATGATCGATATTCAGTAATTTGTGTAATAGTGAGCACTCTAGCTTCGTGTATATTTCCTTACGTGAATTTTATGTTATTTGGATCGGGTGGCACGCCACCACGGGTATGTTATTTAGATCGGGTTGCACGCCGCAACAGTGTGATGATGAGAAGGGTTAATATGTATTTATTTTTCTTATGTTTTATTTCCTAATTTCTGAGAAAAGTTCATATTAGTTGCGTGAGTTGAATAGTCCCTTCCTGAGTCATTTCTTATTTATCATGTTCGAGTTATGGCCTATTGGCGCAATGTGGTATCATGTGAGGCTGTTGGTCATGTTTGGGGTGATTTGTTGTCTGAGCAGTTCATACTGGGTGAGACGAGATTATCGGATCAGGGATCAGTGCGATAAGGTTATGTGAAGTGTAAATTAAAGAAAAAATACCATTATTCAGGTTCATAATGAAGTGATGATTCTATTCAGGATGAGGTATTCAAGGATCTGTTAACTCTGCAGTTGGGTATGAATTTGCTGCACATTTCCTCCGTTGTGGTGGTATCGTCAGCATTCTAGCAGGGTGTATGCATATTTGTTATGAGGTGCATTGGGAGCATTAGATTCGTGGAATTTTGGCTATAAAGGTTCGGGAAGTGTCATTGTGGTAAGATAATGAGTTATGCAGTGCATGGTGCTGATTCAACAAAGGTATGCAGTCATGTTCTGGTATGTTGTGTTGTAATCGGTATAGTGTTTATATATTGGAACTAGTCCTGGCAGAGAAAATTTCAGGTACTGGAACTAGGTTCTGAGCTTATTATATGGATAAAAGGAGGAATCTTCAGATTTGATCAAGCTAATGTAACCCAACTGGGTTGCGGTAGCACGGGCAGCTGCTCGGGGTGTTAAACAGTGATTTTAGATAACTCCAGAGCAGTTCTTAGCACTTGTAGGTGTGGTCGAAATTGAATTACGGAAAGTTTAGAGTTGATTTGGAAAGAAAATTCTCATTTCAGAAGCCTTAAGTTGGAATAATCAACTAAGATTGGAATTTTGAGTAAACGACCTCCGAATCGGGATTTGAAGGTTCCAGCAGGGTCGTATGATGATTTCGGACTTGGGCGTATGTCCGTATCGGGTTTTGGATAACACGGGAGAGTTTCGGCATATATTGTGGAAGTCAACATTTTTGAAAAAATTTCCTGAGTTTGGCCCGAAGTGCATTTCAGTTATATTGATGTCCATTTGGGATTTCGATTCTGGAAATAGCTTTGTATTGTGATTCTGGAGTTGGGAGCGCGATCGGAAGTGAATTCGGATGTCCGGAGGTCATTTTGAAGTCATTTGGCTAAAGATAGAAACTTGAGGGTTTTTGCTAAATCCGACCGGAAGTGGAAGTTTTGATATCGAGGTCGGAATGCGATTCTGGAAGTTGGAGTAGTCAGTAATGTCGAATATGTCTTGTGTGCAAAATTTGGGGTCAATCGGACACTATTTGATAGGTTTCGTCATCGGATGTAGAAGTTGGAAATTTCTAAGTTCATAAAGTTGGGATTTGGGTGCGATTCGTGGTTTCGATGTTGTTTGATGTGATTTGAGGCCTCGAGCAAGTCCGCATTATGTTTTGGAACAGGTTGGTATAATTGTATGGGGTCTCGGGGGCCTCGGGTGGATTCCGGGTGGTTAACGGATCAATAATTGAAGTTGAAGAAAGCTAAAGGTTGATGTCATCTGGTGTAACCGCACATGCGAGGCATTGGCCGCAGGTGCGGCTAAGGGCGCCGCAGGTGCGAATTTGGGCTGGAGCCAAGGAGGCCACAGGTGCGGGGGATTTGGGCACACCTGCGGAGGCGCAGGTGCAATAAAGGTACCGCAGGTGCGGAACATGGGCCTGGGCAGATTGTTTTTAAGCGACAATTTGGTCATTTCTCCACCTATTTTCATATTCTATGGGAGATTTGAGGAGCTTCAAGGAGAGGATTTCATCAACGATCGTAAGGTAAGTAATCTTCAAGTTTTTGAATTAAATACAAGATTATATGCATGGATTAGACATGGAATTTGGTAGGAAATTGGGAAATCTTAAAGAAACCTAGAAAATGGTAATTCGGAATTTTAGCCACGAATTTGAGCATGGAATGTAAAGTAAATTGTATATTTGAACTAGTGGACCTATAGGTAGGTTATACCTTTGAGAAATTTCGGATTTCGGAGGCTCGAGGGCATTTTGGTCATTTCACTAAGCAAGGTTGGGAAATTATATAATTTGGAATGGTTGCAAGTATTGCAGTATGTTTTCATTGGTTTGCCGTTATTTGGATAGTTTTGGGGCGATGTGCATCCGTTGGAGTCGTCGGAAGGGCTTGGAAGCCAGTATTGGAAGTTCGGAGCAAGGTAAGTCTCCTTTCTAACTTCGTGAGGGGGAATTATCCCCCTAGATGAACTAATTAAGTATGTATGACTATATGCGGGGTCTACGTACGCACGAGGTGATGGGAGTCCGTGCGTAGCTACTATTATGTCATGTCCGGGTAGCCTAGGACCCACCAGCATGCTTTACCTGTTGTACTTGTGATCTTGTCTGTAATATTAAACTGCTAACATAATTGAAATTGTAACTGAATGACTAAAGAAGATTAGAGTTTATTTTCTTAAGCATCTAAAAAGAGAATTGATTTCCTTTGCGGGAAATTGTGTTTCCGGATAAGGTTATGTTATTAAACATTATAAAAAGACTTGGCAAGTGAATTTCAAAATAAAAGGGTTCAAATACTATTATGTGGTTTTCAAAAGAGAAATCTGTCATTTACTTGAGTATTTATTTTCCAGACGTAGTCGGGGTGGACTGTTGATTGTGCATGACTGCATATGACCGCTTTGCAATTTACATTCCGCGAGCGGAGTGTTATTTTCCCCACTCTCATGGGAGCGGGCCGTACGCCATGGCGAATTTAAAATGCACTTTTGGTACGGGCCGTTCGATCCTCGACAGTGCATAGACATGGTTATTATATTGAGAGGTCCACTTAAGGGACGGGCCGTTCGCATCCTCGGCAGTGCATAGAGATGATTATTATATTGAGAGATGCACTTTTGGTATGCACCGTTCGATCCTCGGCAGTGCATAGACATGAGTATTTTATTGAGAGGTGCACTTTTGGTACGAGCCGTTCGATCGTTGGCAGTGCACAGAGTTGATTATTATGACTGCTCAGGCCGGTTGTCCTTATCCCGTATGTGCATGCTAAATTTTTAAAGATTTTTTTCATGATTTTTGAAGTGATAAGATATTTGGTAAAAATACAGAAGTGACTGTTGATTTATGATATTTAGGGGAAAACAAAGAGGAAATTGTGTATTTAAGATATTTTGGAAAATATTGTGGAAGTTCTAAGTGTCTGTTTATTCCCAGTATTTAATTGGATTTCAGTGCCTTATATGTATTGCTGCTTTGCTACCTTTACATGCCTACCGTTTTCATCTTATGTTGTTAATTAATTTGATGGCCCTTAGTGAGTGTCTAATTAGACCTCTCGTCACTACCTCTCTGAGGTTAGGAGGGTGACTTACTAAGTACACGTTGTTTTGTACTCATGCTACGCTTGTTGTGCATTTTATTGCGCAGGTACATTCATGGCAATGTGGAGGATTCGGAGACTTAGGTGAGTTGCATCATCCGGAGACTTAGTCTGTGCATCATCCATAGCTGACAGAGTCTCCCTCGTACTGTATTTATTTTCATTTTGAATTTCCTTGTCCAATTTGTATTTCGGACAGGCATAGTAGTGATTGTATAAATTCTTAGAAATTGCTCATGTACTTGTGACACCGGGTTCTGGAATATGTGTTGGAATATATTTTCTAAAGTGTAATATTTAAACTATTGTTTTACTTAATAGGTTTTTATTTAGTTAATATGTAGTAAAGTGTAAGGAAAAGCTTCTTCATAAATGTTAAAGAGGAATTTATTTTGAATAATTAATGATTGGCTTGCCTGACAATGATGTCCGGTGCCATCACGACCTTATGGATTTTGGGTCGTGACATATGGATTCCTATCTGTTTTTTCTTCAACATGAGCACAGTAAGCTGACTGATTATGTATCCTTACCGGAATGGGGTCGATGAAATTCTTATCTGAATGCTATATCATGGAGGACAAAGTGGCTAGTATATATATATGGTATATCTTGGTATTCTTTGTAGCCCACTCTCCTTCTACCTGATGTACCAGAAGATCTGAATCACCAATTACTAGTAATTCCTAGATATTCATGTCAACGGCCAAATTGAGCCCCAATATGCAAGCCTCATATTCTGACATATTATTGGTGCATGGAAATCTATGTTTCGCAGATACTGGATAAATTTTACCTGTTTCTGATACCAAAGCATCTCCAATACCCACTCCTTTGAAATTTGCAGCTCCATCGAAAAAGATTCTCCAATCGTCATAGGCTTCGGCGATATCTTCTCCTACGAATGATACTTATTCATTAGGAAAATATGTTTTTAGTGGTTCGTATTCTCCTCCTACATGATTTTCTGCAAGATTATTTGCTAATGCATGTCCCTTAGCTTCCTTCTGAGTCACATAGACGATGTCGAATTCACTCAACAATATTTTCCATTTTTCTAACTTCCCTGTAGGCATGGGCTTCTGAAAGATGTACTTCAGAGGATCCATCTTTGATATGAGATATGTGGTATAGGCACATAAGTAGTGCCTCAGTTTCTGAGCTATCTAGGTCAAAGCACAGCAGGTGCGTTCCAACAAAGAATACTGTGCTTCGTAGGGTGTGAACTTCTTAATCAGATAATATATGGCATGTTCTTTCATTCATGTCGCGTCGTGTTGTCCCAAGACACAACCGAAATCCCCATCTAGTACAGAGAGATAGAGTATAAGTGGTCTACTAGGTTCTGATGTGACCAGCACTGGCGATGTGGACAAGTATTCTTTAATTTTTTCAAAAGCTTCCTGGTAGTCTTCAATCCAACTGGTTGCGGTATCCTCCTTTAACATTTTCAAAATTGGCTCACATATCACGATCGATTGTGCTATGAAGTGGCTGATATAATTAAGACGCCCTAAGAAACTCATCACGTCTTTCTTTTTCTTTGGAGGTGGCAAATCCTGGATGGCCTTGACCTTCGATGGGTCTAGCTCAATTCCTTGGCGGCTGCCGATGAATCCTAACAACTTTCCTGCGGGGACCCCTAAGGCACATTTTATGGGTGTCAATTTCAAATTGTACCTCTGAAGCCGATCAAAGAATTTCCTCAAGTCCGCTATGTGATCTATACTCTTCTTGGATTTGATGATGACGTCATCCACATATACCTCTATCTCCTTATGTATCATGTCATGGAAAATAGTTGTCATGGCCCTCATATAAGTGGCCCCAACATTCTTCAGACCAAACAACATCATTTTATAGCAGTACACCCCCCACAGTGTAATAAAAGTTGTTTTCTCGGCATCTTCTTCATCCATCCAGATTTGATGATATCCCATGAAGAAATCCACGAAGGATTGGAGTTCATGCTTGGCGCAGTTGTCGATCGATATGTGTATGTTGGGTAGTGGAAAATCATCTTTGGGACTTGCTCTGTTTAGGTCCTGATAGTCAACACATACTCTGACTTTCCCATCCTTCTTTAGAACAGGCACGATGTTAGCCAACCAAGTTGGATATTCAACCACTCTGAGGACCTTAGCTTTGATATTCTTAGTTACTTCTTCTTTGATTTTCAGACTCATATTTGCTTGGACTTTCTAAGCTTCTACTTTACAGGCGGATACATTGGGATGGTAGGTAGCTTATGAGCCACTATTGATGTGCTCAAACCAGTCATATCATCATAAGACCATGCAAAAACATCTTCGTATTCTTTTAGAAAACGGGTGTATTCTTCTTTCTCTGATGTTGACAGGTGAATGCTTATGCGAGTTTCTTTGATTGTTTCAGAAGATCCCAAGTTGACTATCTCAGTTTCGTCAAGGTTGGACTTAGGCTTGTTCTCAAAATCTTCAACTTCTCTGACAATTTCCTCAGGTATTATGTCCTCTTATTCTATTTATTCTGAGTCACTATCCTTATGTTGCGTTGTCTCGTTACATGTCATAGTTGTGGGTTCATCAAGATAAGAAATTGTAATGCCCGAAACTCAGTGGGCCCTTGATGGTGTGGCAGTCCAGTTCTTAAGAACAACTCCCTTCTCCAGTGTCTGGATGACGAGGCCTTCCTCCTCCTCCTCCTTAACTATTATACTGCAATCCATGTCTTCATCTTCCAAGAATAGATTCCTTATACCAGCTAGCGCTTCATCTTCTTCAGATCCCCACATCATATAGGCCTAATGGAAGTATTGGCTCAGATGCGGTATCGGCTGCTCGATAGGGTAATAAGGACCACGCCATGGTGGCGACCAGTTTTGATGCTCGTGCCAGGTATACTTAATCCGAGTCCAAAGGTTATGACGTGACGTTTTAACTGTATTGGTTTGGCAATACCCTGGAGATTCTTTCCGAGCCCTTTACCAGGTTCATATCCTGCCCATGCCAATATGCTCTCTATTTCGCTACTCCACCATTTATCCTTTTCGATCGCGTTAACATGCTCAATGCGATGGTAAGTCTCTTCACCCAACTTCCTTCTATTTTCCACAACCAGAACAGTCTGGTTGGTGTAGATGGGGTTACTCCCGTCTCCATGAATGATCACCTCCTAATGGCTCCATTTCAACATCACAGCCTAATGCAGAGTGGAAGCTACAGCCCCAGCGGTATGTATCCAAGGTCATCCCAACAGCAGATTGTATGAGGCGGATATATCGAGCACTTAGAATTTAACGTTAAACTAGGCCGGACCCATTTGTAAACAGAGGTGGGTTTCTCCGATTGTGGCCCTGTAAGACCCATCGAATGCTTTTTCGTTCATAGTTACTGCTCGTATCTCATGCAAACCTTTACCTAACTTCTTCAAAGTAGTCAACGGACAGATGTTGAGACTTGAACCCCCATCTATCAAGACCATTGCAATAAATTTGTCTTCGCACTATACTGTGATATGCAGCGCCCCGTTATGGCTCAACTCTTCTGGCGGCAATTCATCTTCATGGAAAGTGATCTTATGACTCTCCAATACTTGTCCTACCATGCTAGCCATCTCCTCACTGGTAATGTCATTTGGTACATAAGCCTTATTCAATACTTTCACCAATGCATTCCTATGTGCTTCAGAATTTTGTAGTAGTGATAAAATGGATATCTGAGCAGGGGTTTTGTTCAGATGGTCAACCACAGAATACTCTCTCGCTTGCACCTTTTACCAAAGATCATCTGGGCTAGTTTGAATTATAGGTTGTTTGTAAGCGGATTCTTTACTTGTTCCCCCCAAATTCTCAGGCGTGTAAATCCTACCAGTTCTGGTCATAACTGCACCAGTTTCTTCCATTTTATCCTTCTCTTTCCTTCTCGCTTCTGCAGTATAGTCTCAGGGTACAACATTGGACTTAAATGATGGTGTGGGTGCTACCGTTATGGTGAATGGTATGGTCACTTCTACTTCAAATGGAGTTGGAGTGGCCTAGGGCGTTGTTACTTCGACTTTGAATGGAGTCGGTGCGGCTACCTCATCTTCGACCGGTGACTGTATCTGTACCAAAATAGGAGTGAGAGTGACTGTAGGTTTTTGGGATCATCCCCTTCTCGAATGAGCCCAATTGACCCTTCCGGATCCCATTTTTCATCAAATTCTATTACATTTACCCCTTCGCCCCTGTGATCCGGGAGGGGATTATTGCAGACATTAGGTGCAACCTCTTTTGCCTGCATAACCTTGGTGTCAATCAATGTCTGGATCTTGTCTTTCAAGGTGCGACATTCATCAATAGTGTGACCCTTTATGCCTGAATGGTAGGCACAAGTCTTATTTGGATTGACCCATTAAGAGGAATTTTCCATGGCTACAGCTAGAATGGGAGTGACATAAGCGCTAGCTTTCAGTCTCTCATACAACTGGTCAATGGGTTTAGCAAATGGAGTATATAGTCGGGGCGGTCTACGGTCCAAATTTGGCCTGGTTTTTGGTAGTTTTTGCGTGCTAGTGGTGAGTGGTAATATGTTGGCTGGGTATTTTAAGTATGGTAAGCGATTGCGGGTTTTTGATATCTAGGAGGTGAAGGCTGATATATGGGTGGAGGTGTTTGGTATGTGAGAGGAGATTTCGGACCTTGGGCTACCATCATAGCCTCTACTTCCTTCTTTTTGGATATGCCCCCTGACTGCAAGGCTTTGTTCGTAGCTTGTAATGCCTCAAAATTTGTCACCATCCCTCTTTTGATTCCCTCCTCTATTGTTTCTCTTAATTTGATGATGTCGGAGAATTTATGATTTTCAATAACCATCAACCTCTCATAATATTGCGGATCCACAGAGTTTGTTCATTTATTCTTCTTCCAATGTCGGCCTTACCTTTGCAACTTTTGATCTCCACCGAGTAGCATACTCGCGGAAATTCTCTGTTGGCTTCTTCTTGAGATTCTGGATATAGAAGACATCTGGTGCATTCCCTGTATTGAATCTGAACCGATCCATGAAATCTGACGCCATGCTGACCCAGTTAATCCACTTCTTTTGATTTTGACTGATATACCAAGATAGGGCGTCTCTGGTGAGGCTCCTCATGAATAACTTCATGCGGATTCTTTCTTCTTTACCAACCCCTACGAGCTTGTCACAATACGTCCTCAGATGCACCTTTGGATCACCTGTTCCATCGAACATTTCGAACTTAGGAGGTTTTGTAACCCTCTGGCAGTTCTACATCCGGTTGAATACATAAATCCTCATAGTTCAAACCTCCAAAGCATTTACCACCTTCAACACCTTGGACTCGACTTGTAAGCTTCTTAAGTTTCTCCACCATGTTCTTGATGAGCATGTCCTTCTCGGTGGATTCTGGTGTGTATGGGGTTCATTGTGAAATGTGGGATAAAGTTTCTATGTATATGGGGTTACTTTGGTGGAATCCAGGGATTTGGGTGTAGTGGTGATCATTGGTTGAGTTCTGGGGATTAGGAGTATGTTGTGGTGCATTTTGAGGAGTGTGTTAGGTGGTAGTTTGTGTATATTGGGTTGGATGATGTTGGTGATGTGTAGGAGTTGGTACTGGTGGAGGATGAGGATTCTGGGGAGGCGTGGCGTATTGATGAGGTGTAGGAGGATTTTGTGGGTGCTGGTTTTGTGTGTTTTGAGTAGGTGTTGGGTTTTGGACATTTTGTTTGTTGATGTCGGGGACATTCAAGGTGAGGGAAAGCTTTGCCAAGTTACAGACCTGCTTGAGTTCCCTTTGTAACTCCAGTATCTTTTGCTCTAACCGCAAAACCAAGTCATTCTCTGTTGAAGTACTCCGACCATCCGAAATTTCAACATTCTCTACATGCATAGCGTTATCTTTCCTGATTCCAATCATATCGTCCATCTTAGCTTTTTCTTTTCTCTTAGGATCACTTGGAGGAGGAGGTGGTGGAGGACCTCTAGATCGGGTATGATATGCCGATGATGCCAGTATGCACGAACCAACCTTAGGGGATGGGAATAAGCAAAGAAAGAAGAAAAGCAAAAGGTAAACAAGTCAGTAGGGATTATTAGAAGGATATTTGTAGTATTTAAACACGTATTACGGAATTATAAGTTCGCGTCCTAATTTAGGGGATCTCCTTGTGCCCAAGGTAGGCCTAACGACTTATAAATTTGGAGCAAAACTCAATGTCGATGTCACGCACCGAACTTGGGGAGGCATGGCTGGCACCTGGTGTCGTGCTGGCCCGAGCGAACCACTTTGTAACTCATGATCGTTCGACCAGAACTAGAACATACATAGGTCGAGTTAGTTGGACTCATTACTTTTGTAACATCATGGTCCAACATAGGATTTGTATAGGCACGAGTGCAATATGATGTTTAGCATGATTTATGCAACAATAAATGAGCAATAAAAGCATGTTGTCATGTATTTGCACGTTATGAAAGCGGTAAATACAACAATTATAATTGAAAAAGTAGTTACAAAGGAAAACAAAAAGAAACATGTCAGTTTTGATTCTGAAAGGAATAAATACTTGAAAGAGATAAACAATTAATGGCACATAAAGTGGNTTAACAAGGTAAACACAAGTTCACAAAGTAGTTTGGAGAATGGTAAAATCCTAGGATAATCCCCAGCAGAATCGCCATGCTGTCGCGCCGCCCTCTTTCATTCCCTTTCGGATCGGTCAGGGTATTCGACATTATTGGGACAAATCATTTCCTTTTGGGAAAGGGGTAAGGAATTGAAGAGTCGCCACCTAACGAGTTAAGGTGCGTTAGGCACCTACTAAGGTTATTTACAAACACAGATTAGATAACCAGAGATAGGGTAAGGGCTTGAAATTACTTCAAGAGGAAGGTGTTAGGCACCCCTCGAAATCCACAACTGTGGTTCCGGCCCAAAAAAACATTGTGAAAGATAGCATATAAGAAATAAACACATAGGTAAATAGATGAAGGTTTGGAGAAGATTTGCAGTCCAAGCACACATATGTGCTTAAGTTTAAAAGATTTAAAGTCTAAATATATATACAAAGTTCAGGAGGTTTTACAATCTAAGCACCCATGTGTAAGGGATATGGGGGTCCTAGGTTGTTTATCCTATAGGATCACATCATTACAATTCCCGGTAATCACTCATCAGAAGAGGGGCTACTCGTGGCATTAGCGCACCCGATATCATATCCATGTCTACCCTTTCCCACCCCTTAGCGGTTATTAAGCGAGTTTATTTAACGAGCCCTATGTGTGCTGTTACCCGTCCCTTCTTAATGTCCCTGGAGGAATTTAGGACCTCTAAATATAGGAAGTTCTTGAAAAAACTCCCTAAGGTTAAAAGGATAAAGTTCTAGGCGACAAGCAAGAACAAATAGGACTTTACAAATAAATGCGACCCGGCCGGTCATTCCGTGAGATTTACCCCGTTTCCCCTAGTTCTACATTTTTCATATATTTCTAGCCTATTTTTGTTGTGTTGGGTCAGTTGGTTTGGGTCCGGAGTGGTCATGGTGAGAATTGAGGCATTTATTCTCCTAAAGTAGCCTAAAAGTTGAGAAAGTCAACTGAGAGTTGACTTATTGGTGAACGACCTCAGAAAGCAGATTTTATGGCTCGGATAGCTTTGTTAGGTGATTTGGGACTTAGGAGTGTGTTCGAAATGAAGTTGATGACCATTGTAGAATTAGGCTTGAATTGGCGAAAGTTGGTTTTTTGTCAATTTTCGGTCGGTAATGGAAAATAGGCTATCGAGGTCGGAATGGAATTCCGGAAGTTGAAGCAGGTTCGTAATGTCGTTTTGGATATATCAGCAAAATTTCAGGTCAATCGGAGGTGTTTTGGTTGGTTTCGGCGTAGTTGACGAAATTTGGAAGTTTCAAAGTTCATAGGCTTGAATTTGATGTAATTTTGGTGCTTTCGTGTTGTTTTTGGTGTTTCGAAGGCTCCACTAAGTTGGAATAATGCTATGGGGTGTGTTGGTAGGTTTGGTTGGGGCCCCAAGGGGCTCGGGATTGATTTCGGTTAGTTGGCGGGGTTTTGAACTTGGAAATTTGCCGCAATTAGCTGTTGGTGCAAGCTTCTGGTGTTGGCCGCACCTGCGAAAGGGTAGCCGCAGGTGCATTGTCACAGATGCGAAAGGCCATGCGCAGGTGCAAAAAGAGGCTAGGCAGGGCAATTTCGCAGGTGCGAAGAGATGGTTGCACCTGCGAAGCCGCAGGTGCGAAAATTGGTCCTTTAAGTGGGATTCCGTAGGTGCGCACCTGGGACCGCAGATAAGGGTCCGCAGGTACGACTAAGTGTCCGGAGGCGCGGAAATGCTTGGCAGAACAGTATAAAAAGAGGCCTCCGTGAAATTTATTCCATTCCACCATTTTTGCATGCGGGAGGAGCTCCTTCTGAGGCAAACTGAAGAGGGAATTCGTGGTTCTTCAGTCATAGGTAAGTTCTCGGGTTATTAACATCATTTCTATGCTATTTTGTTCAGATGAGGCTTGTAAATTGGAGAATTTGGAATTTTCTTTTGAGGATTTGGGTAGGCAATTATGGTCTGATTGTGATGATTTTGGTATGTGTAGAATCGTGGGAGGACGAGGTTTCTAGTGATGTAAAAAATTTCGATTTCTGATGCGTGGGCCTGGGGCTCGGGTTTGGCCGAATTTCGAGATTCTTGTATAATTTGATAGTTTTCGATTGGGTTGTGTTCCTTTAGTATATATTAAGATATTAAACTAGTTTTGGCTAGATTCGGAGCAATCGGGAGCCAATTCGAGGGGCAAGAGCATAGCGAACTAGTGTTGTGGCCCGGTAGAGGTAAGTAATGGTTATAAATATTGTCCTGAGGGTATGGAACCCCGGAATACATATTTCTCACTTATTTTAGAATGGCGCACATGTCGGATGACGAGTATGTGGCGCGTACTGATTTTTGGATTGCACTAGGTCCTCTCCGCAGTAACTAATGAGTTGCATATTTTTCTCAAAACTTTATGTTCAATTATGTTCTAAAGATTGTTGAAATATTTGGGCTATAATTCGTGTTTGGGGCCTCGTGCCGACCTGTTTTACCCCTCGGGGGATTTTTACTGTTGTTTTTCCTCACTATTTGTTGATGATTTCACTCAGCCACATTGTGCTTACTGTTTTCGAATCTCAGCCTGATTTACACTACTTTGAGATTTAAAAATGATATATTGGGTCGCGTACCCTGTTTTACTGATTCACCCGAGGGGCCTTTTGAGTGATTCTGCTGAGTGAGGCCTAGGGCCTGATTGTGAGGATATGATATGCCACGAGGTAGCTTGATATTAGCGGTTGGGATGAAGGAGCCCCTCCGGAGTCTGCACACACCCCCAGTGAGCGCACAGAGTGCTGAGTGACGAGTGATTGGGAGGCATGAGTGACTGTGAGGTGCTGAGTGACTGTGAGGCATGCCCAAGGGGCTGATTATGATACATGTTTTTGCCCGAGGGGCTACTTATGGTTTTACTACTTTCACTCTGAGCTTATGAAATATGTTTTGCCTGAGGGGCCTCTATATGGTTCATTTCATTTTCATACTAAATCTTTCGGTTTGAAGTTGTTAAAAATATGCATTCTTCAAAGGACTTTTCTGAAGTTGGATTTTAAGGCATGATGATTCCATATATCTATGTTTACACTATTGGAAAGTAAGGCTGTGTATATTGTGATTTGATGACATTGATTTTATGTGTTTCCTTGCCGCTTAGACTTGATTTATTTTCATTACTACTGAGTTGGCGTACTCGCATTACTCCCTGCACCCCTGTGTGCAGATTCAGGTGCAGATACCGAGCATTAGCCATTTATTTCTGTACCGAGCCGAATTGCGGGATATAGAGGTAGTTGTTCAGCGTCCGCAACATCTCTGTTTTCCTTTCTTGTTGTATCTAGCTATTTATTCAGAGGTTTTGTATTATAATATTATACCTTTGGCTTATTTTCCTGGGATTCTCATGACATGTTGGCTCTGGGTTTTGGTGTTGGTAGCACTGTATATTGGCCTACTTTATTTATTAAACTCTGTATATTTTATGAAATGCTTGGAATCTGATTGGGATTTTGAAATAAATCGTGAACATGTTGTCATTGGCTAGCCTAGTTCCACGATAGGCGCCATCACAACAAGTTTAGGATTTGGGGTCGTGACAGTTTGGTACTAGAGCCTAGATTACATAGAACTCAACGGTTGTGAGCAGGTTTAGTAGAGTCTTGCGGATCAATACGGAGACGTCTGTACTTATCTTCGAGAGGCTACTGAACTTTTAGGAAACATTTCTATCTTTCTTGAACTCTTTCGTGTTGATCTATTGATCTTGGAATCTGAACTTACGTTGTTTCATTCTCTCACAAATGGTGAGGACATGCCATACCAATCAGAGTGACCAGTCACCGGCTAGACCAGCGAGAGGTCGAGGCCGCGGTCGCCATGTCTTCTACTGCCACCACAGCTCAGGTCAAGAAAGGCAATCAGACTCCAGCTGCCCGGGCACCTGGGCAGGCTGCACAGGGTATTCAGGCACCGGGAGCAACCCCAGCTCAGCTAGTTGCTTCGGTCCAGGATTATGTAGTCCCTGCTATGCCTGAGGACAAGCAGCGCAGGTTGGAGAGATTCAGCAGACTTCAGCCTCCGACTTTCAGTAGTACAGAGGGCGAGGATGCCCAGGGGTTTCTAGATTAGTTCCAGAGGATACTACGTACTGCGGTATTTTGGAGACCAGTGGGGTCTCATTTGTTACATTTCAGTTTGTGGGTGCTGCCTTTACTTGGTGGGAGTCATTCGAGAGGCGTAGGCCAGTTGGTTCAACACCTCTCACCTGGCAGCAGTTCTCCATGATCGTTTTGGAGAAGTATGTTCCTCCGTCCCATAGAGAGGAGCAACGCAGGCAGTTTGAGCAGCTGCGCCAGGGAGAGTTATTAGTTACTCAGTACGAGATGAGGTTTTCCGAGTTGGCTAGGCATGCTTCTGAGATTGTCCCTACTGATAGGGAGATAGTGAGGAGGTTTGTAGATGGTCTTTCTTATTAGATCCACTTATTTATGACTCGGGAGAGAGTATCGGGTGCTTCATTCGAGCAGGTTGTGGACATAGCTCGAGATATTGAGTCTGTTCGCCGCTAGGAGCGGGAGGAGAGGGAGGCCAAGAGGTCTCGTGGTTCGGGCAGTCCTTGTGGTGCTCTCTTCATGGGGCAGTTTCAGCAGGGTAGGGGCCGTTCATTCAGGCCTCCTCAGTCAGGCCGCCCAGCATATAGTGGTGCATCTTCGGGGCATGGTCCCCATGGTTCTCAGTCAGGTCGTACTTCATTTGGTGCCCTCCCAGCTCAGACTGCAGCTCGAGCACACCCAGTTCAGAGTTCTTCTATGCACGAGTCTTCTAGTGGCCGTTCAGGTGCTAGGGGTTTCTATCAGTCCCCGCCTCCAGCTCCAAGGAGTTGCTTTGAGTGTGGAGAGTTCGGGCACGTGTGGAGGCAGTGTCCCCGCCGTTCTGGTGGATCTTCTCAGCAGAGGGGCCATCCCTCGACTTCAGCTCCAGTCACTTCACCACCCGCCCAGGTAGCCAGGGGTGGTATTCAGTCAGCCAGAGGCCGCTCTATAGGGGGAGGTCGAGCAGGGGGAGGTCAGGCTCGCATGTATGCATTTCCAGCCAAACCAAATGCTATGGCCTCAGATGCTGTGATTGCAGGTATTGTGTCAGTCTGTTGCCGAGATGCCTTGGCTTTATTTGACCATGGTTCTACATATTCATATGTTTCTTCATATTTTCCCCATTTTCTTGATGTGCCCCGTGAGTCTCTAGTCACCTCTGTTCCTGTGTCGACTCTGGTGGGCGATACTGTTGTTGTGGACCGTGTGTATTGGTCGTGCATGATATCTATTGGGGGTCTGGAGACCCTAGTGGGCCTACTGTTACTCAGCATGGTCTATTTTGATGTGATATTGGGCATGGATTGGTTATCTCCGTGTCATGTTGTTCCTTATTGTCACGCTAAGACCGTGACCTTAGCTATGCCAGGGTGTCCAAGGGTTGAGTGGAGGGGTTCTTCTGAGCTTAATCCTAGCAGGGTGATTTCCTACCTGAAGGCTCAGGGCATGGTTGAGAAAGGATGTTTATCTTATTTGGCCTTTGTGAGGGATGTTAGTGGTGAGACTCCCGCTATTGATTCAGTTCCTATGGTCCGTGACTTTGCGGATGTGTTTCCTGCAGGCCTGCCAGGCATGCCACCTGACAGGGATATTGATTTTGGTATTGACTTGGTGTCAGGCACCCAACTTATTTCTATTCCACCTTATCGTATGGCACCAGCGCAGCTAAAGGAATTGAAGGAGCAGCTTCGGGAACTCCTGGATAAGGGGTTCATTCGGCTTAGTGTGTCACCTTGGGGTGCACCGGTGTTGTTCGTGAAGAAAAAGGATGGGTCCATGCGTATGTATATTAATTATCGGCAGTTGAACATAGTTACGGTGAAGAAATGGTATCCCTTGCCCCGCATTGATGATTTGTTTGACCAGCTTCAGGGAGCCAGAGTGTTTTCCAAGATTGACTTGAGATCTGGGTATCATCAGTTGAAGATTCGTGATTCTGACATTCCGAAGATTGCTTTCAGGACCAGATATGGTCATTATGAGTTCTTGGTTATGTCATTTGGGCTGACCAATGCCCCAGCAGCATTCATGAAATTGATGAACAACGTGTTTCAGCCTTACCTTGATTCCTTCGTCATTATGTTCATTGATGACATCCTGGTTTATTCTCGTAGCCAGGAAGAGCATGCTCAGCATTTGAGAGTTGTGTTACACATGCTGAGGGAGGAGAAGCTTTATGCGAAATTCTCCAAGTGTTAGTTCTGGATTGGTTCGGTAGCTTTCTTGGGGCACGTGGTGTCTAGTGAGGGTATTCAGGTTGATCCGAAAAAGATAGATTCGGTGCAGAGTTGTCCCAGACCGTCCTCAGCTACAGATATTAGGAGTTTCCTTGGTTTGGCGGGATATTACTGTCGCTTTGTGAAGGGATTCTCTTTTATTGTGTCGCCTTTGACCAGATTGACCCAGAAGGGTGCTCCATTCAGATGGTCTAATGAGTGCGAGGAGAGCTTTCAGAAGCTCAAGTCAGCAATGACTACAACTCCGGTACTAGTTTTTCCTGCTGGTTCGCGTTCTTACACAGTTTATTGTGATGCTTCTAGAATTGGCTTGGGAGCGGTACTGATGCAGGACGGTAGGGTGATTGCCTATGAGTCTACACATTTGCAGGTGCACGAGAAGAATTATCCAGTGAACGATCTTGAGTTAGCTGCCATTGTTCATGCCTTGAATATTTGGCAACATTATTTGTATGGAGTATAGTGTGAGATTTTCATGGATCATCGTAGTTTGCAGTATCTGCTGAGGCAGAAGGACTTGAATTTACGTCAGAGGAGATGGTTAGAGCTTCTCAAGGATTATGACCTCACTATCCTACCTTCCAGTAGCAGAGCGAACATTAGCCCTTGATGTTCAGGCCTTAGAGGGTCGGTTGGTGAGATTTGATCTATCAGAGCCCCCGCGGGTGTTTGCTTGTGTAGCCTCCAGGTCTTCTCTTTATGATCACATTAGAGCACGCCAGTATGATGATCCACATTTTCTTGTTCTTCAGGACATGGTCCATCGCGGTGATGCCAGGGATGTGGTTATTGGTGATGATGAGGTCATGAGGATGCAGGGTCAGATTTGTGTGCCCAATGTAGATGGGCTTCGAGATTTGATTCTAGCTGAGGCCCATAGTTTGCGGTATTCCATCCATCCGGGTGCTAGGAAGATGTATTAGGATTTGAGACAGCATTATTGGTGGAGGCGGATGAAGAAAGATATTGTTGAGTTTGTGGCTCGGTGTCTCAACTGTCAGCAGGTCAAGTATGAGCACCAGAGACCAGGTGGATTGCTTCAGAGATTTGATATTCTGGAGTGGAAGTGGGAGCGGATCACCATGGACTTTGTAGTTGGGCTCCCACGGACTTCGATGAGGTTTGATTCTATGTGGGTTATTGTGGATCGGCTTACCAAGTCCGCGCACTTCATTCCTGTTAGTACTACTTATTCTTCGGAGAGGTTAGTTGAGATTTATATCAGGGAGATTGTCCGATTCAATGGGGTTCCAGTTTCTATCATTTCCGACAGAGGCACTCAGTTCACATCTCAGTTTTGGAGAGCCGTGCAGAGAGTGTTGGGTACTCAGGTCGAGTTGAGCACAGCGTTTCACCCTTAGACCGACGGGCAGTCAGAGCTTACCATTCAGATTTTGGAGGATATATTGCGTGCTTGTGTGATTGACTTTGGTGATTCATGGGACCAGTTTCTGCCACTAGCGTAGTTTGCCTATAATAACAGCTATAAGTCGAGTATCCAGATGGCTTCGTGTGAGGCCTTATATGGTAGGAGGTGCAGATCTCTGGTTGGTTGGTTTGAGTCGGGCGAGGCTAGGATATTGGGCATAAACTTGGTTCAGGATGCATTGGGTAAGGCGAAGTTGATTCAGGAGCGGCTTCTCACGGCGCAGTCTAGGCAAAAGAGTTATGCGTTATGCGGACCGGAAGGTCCATGATGAGTCTTTCATGGTTGGGGATAAGGTGTTATTGAAGGTGTCATCCATGAAGGGTGTTATGAGATTCGTGAAGAGGGGGAAGCAGAGTCCCGGGTTCATTGGGCCATTTGAGGTACTTCAGAGGGTTGTGGAGGTGGCTTATAGGCTTGCTATACCTCCCAGTTTATCAAGTATTCATCCAGTATTCTATGTTTCGATGCTCCGGAAGTATGTTGGTGACCCGTCCCATGTTTTGGACTTCAGCACGGTTCAACTCGAGGGTGATATGTCATATGAGGTAGAGCCAGTGGCTATTTTGGGTCGACAGGTCAGGAAGTTGAGGTCTAAGGATATAGTTTCACTGAAGGTTCAGTGGAGAGATCAGCCAATGGAGGATGCCACCTGGGAGACCGAGCGGGAGATGCGGGATATATATGCTCAATTATTCAAGACTCCAGGTATGTTTCTAGACCCGTTCGAGGACGAACGTTTGTTTAAGAGGGGCGGATGTAATGACCCGGCTGGTCGTTCCGTGAGATTTACCCCGTTTCCCACATTTCTGCAATTATCATATATTACTAGCCTGTTTTTGTTGTGTTGGGTCAGTTGGTTTGGGTCCGAAGTGGTCACGGTGAGAATTGAGGCATTTAGTCTCCTAAAGTAGCCTAAAAGTTGAGAAAGTCAACTGAGAGTTGACTTATTGGTTAACGACCTCGGAATGCGGATTTTTATAGCTCGGATAGCTTCGTTAGGTGATTTGGGACTTAGGAGTGTGTTCGGAATGAAGTTTTGATGACCAGTGTAGAATTAGGCTTGAATTGGCCAAAGTTAATTTTTGGCGATTTTCGGTCGGCAGTGGAAAATAGGCTATCGGGGTCGCAATGGAATTATGGAAGTTGGAGCAGGTTCATAATGTCATTTTGGATATGTCTGCAAAATTTCAGGTCAATCGGAGGTGTTTTTGGTTGGTTTCGGCGTAGTTGACGAAATTTGGAAGTTTCAAATTTCATAGGCATGAATTTGATATAATTTTGGTGTTTTGTGTTGTTTATGGTGTTTCGAAGGCTTGACTAAGTTGGAATAATTCTATGGGGTGTGTTGGTATGTTCGGTTGGGGCCCCGAGGGGCTCGGGATTGATTTCAGGTGGTTGGCGGGGTTTTGAACTTGGAAATTTGCAGCAATTAGCTACTGGTGCAAGCTTCTGGTGTTGGCCGCACATGCGGAAGGGTAGTTGCAGGTGCGATGTAGCAGGTGCAAAAGGCCATGCGAAGGTGTGAAAAGAGGCTAGGCAGGGAATTTCGCAGGTGCGAAGAAATGGCCGCACCTGCGAAGCCGCAGGTGCAAAAATTGGTCCGTTAAGTGGGATTCCACAGGTGCGCACCTGGGACCGCAGGTGCGACTAAGTGTCCGCATGTGCGGAAATGCTGGGCAGAACAGTATAAAAAGGGGTCTCCGTGAAATTTATTCCATTTCACCATTTTTGCATGCGGGAGGAGCTCTTTTGGAGGCAAATTGAAGAGGGAATTCGTGGTTCTTCAGTGAAGGTAAGTTCTCGGATTATTAACATCATTTTATGCTATTTTTTCAGATTAGGCGTGTAAATTGGAGGATTAAAGTACGGAAAGGTTGGGAAGAATGGGTGGAGATTTTGGAATTTTCTTTTGAGGATTTGGGTAGGCAATTGTGGTCCAATTGTGATGATTTTGGCATGTGTAGAATCGTGGGAGGACGAGGTTTCTAATGAAGTAAAATTTATCGAATTCCGATACATGGGCGCGGGACTCGGGTTTGGCCGAATTTTGAGATTCTTGTATAATTTGATAGTTTTCGATTGGGTTGTGTTCCTTTAGTATATATTAATGATATTAAACTGGTTTGGGCTAGATTCGGACCAATCGAGAGCCAATTCGAGGGGCAAGAGCATAGCGGACTAGTGTGGTGGCCCGATAGAGATAAGTAATGGTTATAAATCTTGTCCTGAGGGTATGGAACCCCGGACTACATATTTCTCACTGATTTTAGAATGGCGCACATGTCGGATGACGAGTATGTGGCGCGTACTGATTTTTGGATTGGACTAGGTCCTCTCCGCGGCAACTAATGAGTTGCATATTTTTCTCAAAACTTTATGTTCAATTATGTTCTAAAGATTGTTGAAATATTTGGGCTATAAGCCGTGTTTGGGGCCTCGTACCGACCTGTTTTACCCCTCGGAGGCTTTTTACTGTTGTTTTTCCTCACTATTTGTTGATGATTTCACTCAGCCACATTGTGCTTACTGTTTTCGAAACTCATCCCGATTTACACTACTTTGAGATTTAAAAATGATGTTTTGGGTCGAGTACCTTGTTTTACTGATTCGCCCGAGGGTCCTTTTGAGTGGTTCTGCTGAATAAGGTCGAGGGCCTGATTGTGAGGATATGATATGCCACGAGGTAGCTTGATATTAGCGCTTGGGCTGAAGGAGTCCCTCCGGAGTCTGCACGCACCCCCAGTGAGTGCACAGAGTGCCGAGTGCCGAGTGACGAGTGATTGGGAGGCATGAGTGACTGTGAGGTGCTGAGTGACTGTGAGGTGTTGAGTGACTATTTATGAGTGACTGTGAGGCATACCCGAGGGGCTGATTATGATAAATATTTTTTCCCGAGGGGCTACTTATGGTTTTACTGCTTTCACTCCGAGCTTATGAAATATGTTTTGCCTGAGGGGCCTCTATATGATTCATTTCATTTTCATACTAAATCTTTCGGTTTGAAGTTGTTAAAAATATGTATTCTTCAAAGGAATTTTCTGAAGTTGGCTTTTAGGCATGAGGATTCCATATATCTATGTTTACACTATTGGAAAGTAAGGCTGTGTATATTGTGATTTGATGACATTGATTTTATGTGTTTCCTAGCCGCTTAGACTTGATTTATTTTCATTACTACTGAGTTGGCGTACTCACATTACTCCCTGCACCCCTGTGTGGATTCAGGTGTAGATACCGAGCATTAGCCATTTCTTTCCGTACGGAGCCTGATTGCGGGATACAGAGGTAGTTGTTCAGCGTCCGCAACATCTCTGTTTTCCCTTCTTGTTGTATTAACTATTTATTCGGAGGTTTTGTATTATAATGTTATACCTTTGGCTTATTTTCCTTAGATTCTCATCATAGCTTCGGGTTTTGGGGTTGGTGGCACTTTATATTGGCCTACTTTATTTAGTAAACTCTGTATATTTTATGAAATTCTTGGAATTTGATTGGGATTTTGAAAGAAATCGTGAACATGTGGTCATTGGCTAGCCTAGTTCCACGATAGGCGCCATCACGGCCGGTTTAGGATTTGGGGTCATGACAGAAAATCAGTTTAAAAGGTTCAGATTTACCTCCACAGATATTGCACATAAATAACACGTCTCAAACACAAAACAAGAGGCAGTTTTATTAGACAGAATCCTAAGACAGGATATCTAAGTGAATATCAATGCACAGAAGTATGCAGCTTGTTTATAAACTCAATAGAAAGGACCTAATCAGCTTGCCTACTGGTTTTAAAAAAACTTGTTAGCCCTTAGGCAGCAAACGCAATCGAAACAGTATTCATTTTTAAGAGATTGATTACCTAAGGCTTGCTTAGGTGTTGGGTTGTGCATAGTGACTACCAGAATTATTAAACAGTTCAGAGGTTGTTTTACCTAAAACATGTTGTTCTAAGTGATATAAATCTGAGAATGCAGAGATAGTTACCAATTTCTATTAAGAACAGACATGATAATCATATGCGAGGTTATTTTATACCTTTTCAGGAATCAGCAGTTTAAACCAGGCGTAGTTAAGCAAATGTAAACGAAATTCTAGAGCATGGTATCTAGTACGCACACGTGAATGCAAGGTGTCTAGGATATAATTTCAGGATGCATAGGATTCCTAAAGCATGATTTCTAAAATGCACAGAGAATTACAGAGTTTTTAGCATGATTCATGAATGCACAGGAGTATTAATTTTATCGCCTAAGGAGCAGGATTTCTAAATGGTAGGCACAAGCATAAATTGAGGTATGTTGTATGTTAAAGCAGTAAACATGAAAAAGCCTTAAAGACATGATATCTAATGCATGTTTGGCATGTTGATCCTAAGCATGTATTCTAATGCAGATATAGAAAATGTAAAGCTTAAGGCATGATTTCTACCCAATGGCATTAATAAAATTATATGGCTATCCCCTCCCATTTCACTAGCCACCCCCAATATTCATTTACAAATAAATATTACAGACCAGCTGAATAAATTACATAAATAGATAAAGGAAAAGAAGAAGTTAAACTATAGAGAGCCTGAAAACTGGCCCAGACTTCCAGAACCTCAAGTGCCCAAATGTTTCATAGCCTTTCTCATATCCGGGTGTGTCAGAGTTCCCTAAGGACCTCAAGGGATCCTGGGCAGTGCTCACACCTAGATTTCATAACCATAATTGGGTAAGTGCAGTGCGGAAGGGCCAGCTCTAATGCATCAGAGTTCAAAGGGATCTCATAGGGATCCCTAAGCAGTCACACATTAGAGGGGCAGAACTTAAATATCTAAGAGTAGAGTGAGAGTGCTTGACATAGTTTTGAAAAGATTGAGTAGGAAAACAGTTTGAAAAGAGACTTGTTTGAAAGATTTTGTAAAGAACTACAGAGTTATGTAGTAAAACAGTTTTTGAAAAGAGAGTAGAGCAGCAAGCAACAGTCCAGACATAGCACCCAAAACAGGTTCATACACAGCCAAAGAACACAGAACCAAGGCAGGTTCAGCAACACCAAACAGGGGTAATGGGGGATTGGGGACACATAAGGCACATAGGTAAGAACATAGTTCCAGGAACACTTAAGTATAGAATCAAAAATATGCTAGGGGGCATCCAGGGATCAAGGATATATCATAAACTGGATTACTCAGAACCGAATAACATAAGGTACAAATTGTTTTGCCACAGAAAAGTTCATGTCAATAACCAGAGAAGCATAAGTAAGGCAGAATCATATTTAGGTATACTAAAAGGGGGATAGCATTTCATAAGCATGCTGAGTCTAAGGGAGGGGAGTACATAACATGCTAAGTGAACAACAATGCAAGCAGGTCAAGTGCAGACATTATAGCAAAACCATAGGTAAAAACATATTAGAAACAGGATGATATGAAGTACTAAAAGAAACATATTGTTTTTGAAACTTAAACTGAAATTAGGACATACCAGTATAGGATATAGCAAACACAGAATGAAGAGTAAGGGGGTAGAATAATCAGCCTTGGCTTGCAGCCGGCTGATAATAGCAAGTAACCAGAAGGAGAGCAGAAGAGAGTATTTGTGTATACGAGAGACTTTTGAGCATTGTGTTCGTATGTTTGAATGAAAAAGCAGTGTATATATAGTTTAAGACTAGGTAGAAAATAAGGCAAGAATCATAGTAAAGCAGTAAGTATGGAACTATGTACCAATTAGAATCAAATTAGTATAAGTACTCCCTTTAATTAAGGAGTTAGCTTCAAACGGTAATATGCAGATAATAAATAAGGAAGGAAATCATATAAGGCTAAATATAACACATAAGGAAATAGTTTCAGCATAGCATTAGTATAGAACATGTAATAGAGGCTAGGTTCAGCATATTCTAATTAAGGAATATACTTAAGAATCAGTTGACAGCATGCTCGACCATAAATTAAGGTAAGAAAATATCATAAAGGTTAAAATCAGTAGAGAATATCACAAAAAATCAGTGAATGATCAATCATAGATATTCAAAAATAGCAACTAGTACTGATTTAGGAGAAATTAACACAAATTTATGAGAACAAACGGAATAAACACATAACAGGCAAAATCAGAAATCCTAATAGGCCAAATAGGGTAAAATCATACAAAATTAGGGATTCACATAGAGCATAGTACGAATTGACAGAATGAACATTATATAGGCAGAAGAAGTAAAGAATCATAAACCATAATAAGAAAAATAGGGTAAAATCACAGAAAACTCAAAACGAATTCATAAATAACAGACATACTAATAAATCAGATGAACAAGTAAGCAAGAACAGACTCATAACACATGATTAAGACCAAGAAACTTAGGGTTTTAACATAATAAGTCAGACAAAAGGGGGAAAACTTTAATAAACGTTTAAACATAGTGAAAATCATAGAATAATACTAAAATCAGAAGGAAACCCCATTTTGAAAAGGGGTTAAGAAACCCTAGTTTGAAGATGAAGAGTCGTTTTAGAGAAATCGGAAAATCTTTTAAGGAAAACAACAAAATAACTCGGAATATACCCAGATCTATTGCAGATCTAAGAAATCAAGCGTTAAAATTAGGGTTTCAGAGAGAGAACCCAAAGAGAGAGAGAGAGAGAGAGAATCNAGAAAATCTTTAAAGCTAACAGCAAAATAACTCGGAATATACCCAGATCTATTGCAGATTCTAGAAATCAAGCATTAAAATTAGGGTTTCAGAGAGAGAACCCAAAGAGAGAGAGAGAGAATCGGCTTAGAAACCACATGTTCTATCCGGAGATGGGAGGATCTTACTTGGACGGCCATTGACGGCCTGAGAATGACATGAAAACCATGGGAGGTGAGTGAACCGCCTTATGGTTCCTTATAGGACCTCAAGGCAGCAATAACCCGGTGTAGGAAGGATCCATGGAGGCTGGGATGGTAGTGAGACCACCATAGTTACCGGCAAGTCGACGGTCGGTGAGAGCTTAGGTTTAGCAGAGAGAGTTTGAGAGATGAGAGAGATGTGTAACGGCGGAGTGAAAGAGATAAAGGAGAGGGGAAGGGGGGGTAGTCTCTAGGGTTAATTAAGGAAAGGGGAGATCTGGACCATTGATTAAAATTGATCAACGCTCCAGATTAGACAATGGATTGGGTTAGGTAGGATAATGTATTGGGCCTGGGGTATTTGGGTCATTTTTAATCAGACTTGGGTCTGGTTTAATTAGGCTATAAATGAAAAGAAAGTGGATATTTGTTAAATACCCAATATAAATTAGTTAAAACAATTTATAAAAATAGCTGTTAATTATAAAAAATGAATTTCATGAGTAGAAAATATTTAAAAATAATTACTTAGTATTTTAAAAATACAAATGATTAATTTATGGATAAAAATAGTATAAAACCGTATGATTGCGCTATAATTGCAAAGTTATTGCAATTATAGCCGAAAGGCGCCAATTTGGCTAATTATGAAATAATTGGTCTTAATAGGACCAAAAATAATTAATGAAACCAAGAAATGCTTTTGAAATCATTTGTAATGCAACTTTATAATTATTCATTGGCAATAAAATGCTGGATAGATTAATACAAATACAGAGAAATTGTGAAAAAATATCAATTGCTACTAATACATGATTTTGAAGCTATATATGCAAATTTAAAATATTTTGAGGAAAAATTGGGTATCAACAATGGCCACAACTCGTAATGCATAACTATAAGTGGGAAACACTGTATCAATAAACTATCGTTCTTAAAACATGAATACATATGGGCCGACAAGGCCTCTGACATAGTGTACAAAATGAACCTTTGTCTACAAATCCTATAAGATTATTTGACATAAAATGGGACAGGGTACCGGCCTACCCATAAGTCTGTAGCAAAACTCTGACACGATGACTCATAGACTCGGTTGCACTCCGAATGAAGTGGAGTCTTACCGATCATTCACTGAATGCCAATATCGTCTACTATGAGGGCTCGTCTAACTGACTATCTATACCTACAGGCATGAATGCAGCGTCCCCAATAAAAGGACGTCAGTACGAATAATGTACCGAGTATGTAAGGCATGTACTAAAAGCTGAAACTAAACTGATAATATAATAACTGAAAGTAGCTGGAAGTCAAAGATAATCTGAAGATATGCTCACATGTTGGTACTGACTCAGTTCTCTCAATATAGTAAGTAAAATAGTTGTCCAACCTAATAAGGCTCGGTATATATATATATATATATATATATATATATAATTGCTCTGTCGTAGTAGGCTCGCTCATAAGCGCTCGGCCATACTAGGCTCTGTATCTCGACCAACTGGGCTCGCTCATAGGGGCTCGGCCACAGTAGGCTCGGTATATAACTTACCATCTAATCAGAGAATACCTAATAGAGGCCTGCCCATCGATTATAGCTCGATGATAATGAAAATACTGTAATACTGTATGTATAGACTCTCTGCTCTCTTGACTAGAAGAAGGAAATACTCAATTGAATATTGTACTTACAAGACTAGGAAAAATATACGTAAATTCTGAGATATGAATTTTTCTTTATGCTTTGTTATCAAACTCGTGTAATTACGAGGTCATGCCAAAATGAAAGAAGGGCTTAACCTTAACATACCTGAGTTATAACTTTTATGCATTCATTGGTCTCACTTTTATGCATTTGCAGCAAGAATATTATTTATAACGATGAAGTTGCTATTTTCAAAGCTTTTTATTTTATGTTTCTTCTGTTGCGCACTGATTCTTATTCTTTTTCAACAATATGTTACCATTCACCATAAAAATCAAGGACGACCATACATCTATTGCATTGTTAACATTCTCCTTTTTACATGTAAAACCCAAGCCAACCTCTCAGGAGTGCTCTCACCATCGCTGTAACCTCACTTGTCTCACTCACACTGAAACACTGCCTTCATTAGTGTTAACATGAATAGACTTTAACATACTTTTTGTATTTCAGAACTCACTATCCAAATCCATGTTACATCGAGAGCATAGCCAACTTTTCATACACATCCTAATAGAGCTTTCCAATTTAATTAGGTAAGAGATAAATGAGTGCCCACAAGATTAGTAAATATTCCTCACTCACTCATAGGTTACCCATGTAGTATTCATTAGATATTCCACCTTTTCATTCAATTGAAAGAGTCATAATTTCCTATGGCATATGCTGCCACGTTTTGTCCTCTTAAACTTATCCAAATCATTGATAACTTATTAATCTTCCACTAACCAATAATTACCCAATTATTCACATAATTTGAAATTATCTCAAATTACATAAAATTCTACTTATTTTTAATACACATTATACACCATACTATCATGGTCATGTGGTACCATATAAAATAAATACATACATTATTATTTTATTAAAACATTCATGTAAAAATGCATATAGTTTCTCAACTTATAATTTTCCTAATCTCATATAAAGAGTAAAAATTCTCGCACGCTTAATTCTTAAAATGGTAAAAAAATAACCTTATTTTCTTGTCAGAAAATAATTTCTATCTTTACAATAACGAAAATCTCTTAAACTTTCTCATATTATGTGTATAATTGAAAGTAGTAATATTAATAACTCTATAAAATCATTTTTCTTGAAGCATTTTACAAAAATTTTCCACTCAAAATACCATATCAAACATATATATATAACGGTATCAAGGTTGTTAAACTTACAGGGTGTAACAGCCGATAACTGCATCATTTTGTTAATATGATAAATTGACCGAATCCTTACTAAAACGACAATAATTATAAAGAGTCACTAGTGGCATTTTCCTTATTACAATGGAATCCTAAAATAAGTAAATATCAATCCTAATCTGCTCGGTCCCAGAGGGACCTTCTCAAATCTTGGCCTTCTTAGCCCCATCAATCAGATTCACCAGGTCGCGGCCGTCCAACAACAAATATGCCCTTGCTAGATGCCCTCGTTCATTGCCTTCTGTGTTCTAACAATCCGAGACTCTTTTTCTCATCTTTCCCTCAAGTTCCATCAAACCCTGCTCCAACCTTTTTGTTGATTTAGTAGCGATTCCCCTCCATTCGTTGATTTCTTCCATGTCCACTTTATGTTGTTCCAAATGCCTGGCCTCAGATTCGAAAACCCTTTTGCACAATGTCCTGTATTTGACTTGTGCCCCAGCAGCATCATCTATAACCCTATTTCTCAAATCAACCCCTGGCTTGACCTCTCCCGCTATGTCATCGACCAACCATGATGGGTAGAAGTACACGTGGCCGGCATGATACCGTTCTGGCTCGATTGTATCTTTCTTCACAATAATCCTTTGATGCCACATGTGTTGTGCCTCGAACATGAATGGAATAGCATTCCCTTGGAAGTCTGCTTTGTAATGAACCATTTTGGGAACTCGTGGTATGACCTGTTTCCTCCCAGATTGACTCATGAATCTAATAGGAGCATAATGATAGATACCCCTTAATCCAATGAGCACTAGATGAGGAACATCTCTCAACCTGATGATAAATTTACTACTAGGGAACCACTTGAACATCCAATGTACTTTGTCATCAGTCAAATTGCTAAAGAAATGTACCCACTCACAGCGTTTCCTGGTTGTACGAACCTGTTTGGATAAAAGTCATTCTCTTCGGAAGGTGATAAGCTATGTGGTCATTCCATGGTTGTCGCGGGAAATCTTGATGATATTCTCCTCTTTGAAGGTGCTCCAACAGCCATATTTGTAGCAACAAATTGCAACTCTCAAAATGCCTATATCCTTTTTTGCAACGGTCTAAGGCTCGGTATATCTCAACCACGATCATTGGGACAATAGTGTAAGTCTGCCCCTCAATTCCTTCCATTAAGGTATTAGTGAACATAGCTAGGAAAGTGTGGATTTTTGTCTCCTTGTATCAGGAATATCAACATCCCTAGAAAACAGAGAATGAATATAAAGACCCAATGGTGAGTCCAACCCAAAGAAGTGATGGCAAAGTCATCATGATAAAGGCGATAGGACTTGTTGTGCCCATAACGCTCATAAAGGAAATCGAATGGTATGTAATATTTTTTCAGACAGACTAACTCATTCTTTTTCATAAAGCCCATCAATTTTAGAAAGCTTCAAGAAGTACGATTTTTCGGTACATACCAGGGCTATCCCATGGGAGCCCAGTAAAGCCTCTTATTTCCTCTAGAAGGGGAGTCATTTCTATATCACCAAAATGGAAGACAACCCTCTTCTCATCCCAGAACATAGTAGCAGCCTCAATCAGTACATTGTTTGGCTGAATATCTAACAAGGAAGGTAAATTCCCGAGGACTCTTTACACGTGTTTTTTGTCACTTGACGAGACATTTTCCCACCAATGTAGCAACAAAGGTGGGATACTTCCAACCATGCCGAACCTGGGGACTTCGTGCCTTATTTCTGCAAAACAAATAAAGTTAGCCCTTTCCCTCTCCGAATTTGACTATTTACATATTAATGATTAGCATATCGGCACGTTTTCTCTAAATAATGCACACATCATGATTGTACCCTTTGGGATTATGAAAATCCCGATGGGCTTTGGACAAGGTTTGCCTTAGAGAGTTATTACGCATACAGTATTCTAACCCATACTAGGTTTAGACATGATGCATGCACAGTTAATATTAGAGTGAGGGTTTCTAGAAGAGTATAGACCGGTACCCTCAAGTTGGACAACTTGAGAGGGAAAGGCACGGAACCGGCGATTGCACCGTTGATCGACTAGTTTTACCGCAAATAAGCCTTTCCAAATTTAAAAGGGTGATTTAGGAAGAGCGCGGACACTCATCAAGTGTCGTTATGGTATACATTATGCACGAGTGGAATATGATGTGGAGCATGCTTTATGCAAAGATAAAATAACACTTTGTCATGTATTTTACATGATGAAGGTAGTTAATGCAGTATTAAATGGAACGTAAAAACATAAAAAGAAATAAAAACAATTAAGACGTTAGTTCGCGCAATGTGAAAGAATTGCAATAAATCAAACAAAGGGTAGGGACGGGGAGAGACATGATATAGCAAATTTAAAAATGATTTGGAGCAAGTGAACATGACTGGAAAATAAAGGGAAAACGCATATTGTAACCAAATTGGGCAAAGATTTGCATATTAATACGAATTCACATAAAAGAAAAATAGGGGAAAGGATGTGCATGTAGCAATAAAAGGGAAATGGAAGCAGGATATTCATGTAATAGAAAAATAATAAATACACGCTTATCAGAGAAGATTAATTCATATAGACCAAGTTCATTATGGTAAGATCCTAAAAACATCCCCAGCAGAGTCGCCATGCTGTCGCGCCCTTTTTTCTCGCGAAATCGGGTTTCAACACGTGATGACTCTTTTAAGGAAGAGGGGTTAAAAGAGAGAGTCTCCACGTGAGTTGGGGCACCTATTTTGCAAGTAACTCTGGTTTAACCAGTTTGCGCCACCAAAGAACGGGTAAGGGCTCAAATTACCTTGAGGAGAAGGTGTTAGGAATTCCTCGAGGTTCACAACAGTGGGATCCAGCTGAACTCGAATTATATGAACTAGTCCAAATAAAGAGGAAAGATAAAATTGGGCAAATAAAAATAATTGATTTTAAGCAAGGTGGGGGTCCTATGTTTTTTAGCCTAAAGGATCACCCCGTGAAACATAGATAATACTTCCTAACACCCTTGAGGTGGGGTGTTACTCGTATTATTCAGCTGGCACAGACTATCATCTCCTGCTACCCGATTACTATCTTTAAGTTGTTTACCTAAAGCGCTCTAATTGATTCTAAAGTGTACCTTATGCATGCACTATCCATCCCATACCTATAGTCCAGGAGGCGTTTGGACCTCTATCTTGGGTGGTTCTGGACTTAACTTAGGTTTCTCAAAGATGATAAGACTAGGCAACATAAAAAACAAGTTGGACTTTCATGTAAAAGAAAATAAGGGCTCAATTTAGCATCCACACTTAGACAACAAATGCACGCAAACAAATTGGTGTTTGGCAGTTGCAGATTTTAGAAAAGTTAAAGTCATTAAATCCTATAAACTTGATCTCTAGGTGATTCTGGATTTTAATATCCAGACAGCTTCATACGCGAGGTACCATTTTTAAATACAATTTCTAAGTGACTATGCAGTTGCCTACTGATTATAGATTATAAGAGGTTAAACCTATAGGCATGATATCTAGGTCATTTATGCAGTAATTGGAGATGGTAGCCATAGGAGAATATTCAAAACTGCTTAGTTGGATCCTATAGGCATACTTTCTAATAGTGGCAATGACACAGTGTGGAGAGTTCAACATTAGCACTTAAAGGAAGCGAGTAGGATAATCAATGGTTAAGACTGATTTCAGACCCTATAGGCATGATTTCTCTGATGGATAATTAAGACTGATTTTAGATCCTATAGGCATGTTTATTAAGTGAACAACAACATATTAATCAATTAACCCTATAGGCATGATTTCTAAATTACAGATTAGGTAGCACGTGAATTAATAGAATTCTATAGCGCACATTAAGACATGGGTCATTTAATTTTCTATAGGCGTCATATCTAACATGTAGAAACAGAATATGTTAGACGGATTAAACACCAATAGGCAGGTCATCTAACATACACAATAGCAGCACTTATTTGAGCAAAGTAAAACACCTATAGGCAGCAATCTAACACATACAATAGAAGCACATATTTGAGTAAAGTAAAACACCTATAGGCAGGATTTCTACCCATTTCAATGCAAGTGTAAAATAAATCCCTTTTCCCCATTTTACTAATACCCCATTTGTTATTACAACATTATTACAGAACCAATGAATGGAATAAATCACAGAGTAAAAATAGCTATAGTGAGCCTAAGGCAGGCCCAGAAATATACCCGGCCAGGCCAGGGCTTCAGCCTCAAGTCCACATAGTTTACAACAGCTCAGAAATCATATCTTCATTTACATAAATCAGCCAGAAACCAGTTGATTCAGCCAGTAGGTAAAAAGGCAGAGTTGAGAAATTATGAAGGAACCAGGACCCTAGTGTGTCAGAGTTCGCAAGGGCTTCAAGAACCCAAGACAGTGCTCACACTAGGGAGGTTAATAGAGGATATTCAAGGAATGACTAAGGACCAAATCCTAGTATGTCAGAGTTCACAAGGGTCTCAATTAGACCCCGAGTAGTGCTCACACTAGGGAGGTCAAACGATAGAACCAAAGTAGCCTTGGCTTTCAGCCGGCTAAGAATGAGAACTCAAAAAAATCTAGGTAACAAATGAAAGAGAGTGGACCAATATTAAGAGACAATAATTGAGGGATACACTTATAATTTAAACAGACATGACCAAATTAAGCATATAGAGCAGATAATCGAACAAGTCACAGGATTTAAGAACAAGCTTAGTAAAGACTTAGAAACAGGTTCAACACTTAGCACATAGGCAGTAACATATTGACAGAGTTAGGAAAATAACCAATAGGTAGGATTGACAAAGATCATCATGCACAGATACATAATACCAAATAAGTGAAAACCTGAAAGTCCAAATTATGCTAAGCATATATCCCAGTGTCATAATATAGCCATGTTAACTTCACGTCAGGCAGCCGAACATCATTTAGACATGGTAGGGAATCACAAATTATGACAACTACTAGTGAATCAAGTGAGCCAAAACATCCTGAGGGGTATATTAACTGGGAAATAGTCATGGTTAATAGAACAGGATCTTGACATAGAATTAAAACATACTACATATGCAAGATTGCCATTATAGAGATTCAGAACAGAAAGGGAAGATAAACTCATGTCATACAGTAAGTGTAAGCATTCAGGTTTGACCTAATAGACCAATTAACTAAAGGAAGTCCAATTATGCAGATGGAGCATGTTCAAATAACAGAATGGACAACCTTAAGCAGAATTAAACACCAAAGAGATGCTAACAAGTGCAAAGGTCACACACAGCAGTAGTTCATAACACATTGGCTAATTAGATTTGAGAAAAATCTAATTTGATCGAATCAAGTTTAGACATGCTTTGAGCTATCAACATCATGAAGTTAAATGTTAAGGAAACCTAAAAATTGGAATAAAATAAACAGAGTTGCACATAAAACAACCCAGGAAACTCATTAAACTAACAAACTTCAGAAGTGAAGACACATGCAAATTGTAGATACATAGGAAGAAAATTACAAATGTTCAGTAACTCACTAGTTATGCGAAAATACAAGAGAGAAGAAAAGTCCACAGTGTTCTGAACATCAATGAGAAGCAAGAACCCAGAATTTAGTGGCCTCGGCTTTCAGCCGGCCAAGAATCAAAGTATAGAACGGGATAATGGAGAAATAACAGAGTAAAGATTTAAAATTTTAGTGAGATTCTTGCGATTCCCCCGTCTGTCCTAAAGGGGAACGGGGGGGTTTATATAGTGACAGAGATTGAACAAGTAAATAAGGAAGAGTGTAAAATCAAACACAAATAAGAGAGTATTATCATGCAGAATCAAATAAAATAGGATTTAGAGAAAAAAATAAGTAAACCCTAATTTTAGGAAAAACAGAAATATTAACAGAATATTCACACACAAAGATGAATAGAGACACAAATAGCACCAAAATCAGTGAATCGAACTAATTAAGAAAAAAAAAAAGATCTGAAACCCTAACTTTTAAGGCAAGTGAAAAATCGACAGAATCAAAACAAAATAAAATCAAACTCACACATAATAGGACGAATATAGACAAGATAACACTCAAAATCAAAGACTTGAACCAATTTTGAAGAAAATCTGTAAATCCTATTTTTAGGGTAAGTGAGAATCAACAAAATATAAATAAAATCGGACTCACACGGTGTAGAATAAACGTGTATAGACGGAATATCATCTAGATTCAAGAGATGGGAGTCAATCTGACAGAATCAGGCTGGTATTACTTGCCATGTTTAGGAAAGTACTAGGTAATACCATGGAGAATCAACCAATAGAGAAAATACACTAATATGGGAAGTAGATGAGAGGGAAATCCCATTAGAAGAGGGATTAGGGCACGGTTTTGAGAGGTGGTGGCTAGGGTTTCTCATAGAAGAAGAGAGATTAGAGAGAATTTAGCGGCGACGGGTGGTGAGAATGGTTAGGGTTAGGGGTGTTTAGGGTAATTAAAAGGGAGAGAATAATGTGGGTCGTTGATCTCAGAGATCAACGACCACGATTAGCTGGGGTCTTGGGTCGGGTAGGTTTAATTGATTGGGATAGCAGTTATTTGGGCTAGGGTGTTAGATTTTGGGCCAATAATTGGTCCAAAAATAGGTGGGTCTTTAGGCTAGTTTTTAAATACCCGGTATTAACAAATAAATAATTTATAAAAGTAATTAATAAATAACAAAAATATCATTTGTGCACTAAAATGATTAAAAAATAATTACTTAACATTATTAAAATATAAAAAGTAATTTTCTGCATAAATAATGTAATTATACATGCATATGTGCTATTATTGAAAAATATGCAATTAGCCCTAAAATGCAAAGGTAATTATAAAAAATGCACTGAAAATATTAAAAACATCATGTTGGTATAAATGATAAGTTTAGATGATTAAATTATCATAAAAATAATTTGGAGGATAATTACTGGATATTTATATAATGAAATGCAGAATAAATCAATTTAAAGTCTTTAAAATTATGGAAAATTACGAAAAATACTTGTGTATGCTTATAAATCAAATAATGATGCATATGCACTATTTTCAAAGTGTGTGTGCATATATATATATATATATATATATGAGGAAAAATTGGGTATCAACAAGGTGTTGCAATGAGTGTGGAGAGTTTGGTCACATGAGGAGAGAGTGTCCCCGCCTAGTGTGAGGTCCCGCTTCGTGGAGGAGTCAGTCTATGTCATCAGCCTCATTTCCTCCACCACCTGCCCAGTCAGCTAGGGGCCGCCCAAGAGGGGGGAGGTAGATCAGGAGGTGGCCAGGCCCGTTTCTATGCCATACCAAATGCCATTGCTTTAGATGTTGTGATTACAAGTATTGTTTCAGTTTGCCACTGAGATGCCTTGTTGTTACTTGAACCTGGTTCCACGTATTCATATGTTTCCTCATACTTTGCTCATTTTCAGGATATGCCACGTGAGTCTTTAGTTTCATCTGTTCATGTATCTACTCATGTGGGCGACACTATTGTTGTGGACCGCGTATATCGGTCATGTGTGGTGACTATTGGGGGTCTGGGGACCCGAGCGGAACTTTTTTTTCTCGGTATAGTTGACTTTGATGTGATATTGGGTATGGATTGGTTATCTTTATGCGATGTTATTCTAGATTGTCACGCTAAGACCGTGACGTTGATGATGACGGGATTTCCGAGTGTTGAGTGGAGCGGTTCTATAGGTTATGTACCAAGTAGGGTGATTTCATATTTAAAGGCACAACGTATAGTTGAGAAGGGTTGATTATCTTATTTTGGTTTTATGAGATATGTTAGTATAGAGACACCTACCATTGATTCTGTTTCGGTGGTACGTGATTTTCTGGATTTGTTTCCTGTAGACTTGACGGGCATGTCGCCTGACAGGGATATTGACTTTGGTATTGATTTAGTGTCGGGCACTCAGCCCATTTCTATTCCACCATATCGAACGGCACCGGTGGAGTTGAAGGAGTTTAAAGAACAACTTTAGGAACTCCTTGATAAGGAGTTTATTCGGCCTAGTGTTTCACCTTGGGGTGCACCGGTTCTATTTGTGAAGAAAAATGATGGTTCCATGAGGCTGTGCATTGATTATAGGAAGTTGAACAAGGTCACAGTCAAGAACAAGTATCCTTTGCCTCGTATTAATGATTTATTTGACTAGCTTCAGGGAGCGAGGGTGTTCTCCAAGATTTATTTGAGGTCCGATTATCACCAGCTAAAGATTCGGGATTCGAATATTCTTAAGACAACTTTCAGGACCCGCTATGGCCATTATGAGTTCTTGGTGATGTCTTTTAGACTGACCAATGCCCCAATAGCATTCTTGCATTTGATGAATAGTGTATTCCAGCCCTATTTGGGCTCATTCGTTATTGTATTCATTGATGACATCTTGGTGTACTCTCTTACCCAGAAGAAGCATGTTAAGGATTTGAGGGTTGTGTTACAAAGATTGAGGGAGGAGAAGCTTTATGAAAAGTTCTCCAAGTGTGAGTTTTGGCTCGGTTCAGTAGCATTATTGGGGCACGTGGTGTCCAGTAAGGGTATCCAGCTGGATCCGAAGAAGATAGAGGCGGTGCAGAGTTGGCCTAGACCGTCCTCAGCCACGGAGATTAGGAGCTTTCTTGGTTTGGCGGGTTATTACCGTCGCTTTGTGGAGGGATTTTCATATATTGCATCTCCATTGACCAAATTGACCCAAAAAGGTGCTCCATTCAGGTGTTCGGATGAGTGTGAGGAGAGCTTTCAGAAGCTCAAGTCTGCTTTGACCACAGCTCCAGTGTTAGTTTTTCTATCAGCTTCAAGTTCTTACACCGTGTATTGTGATGCCTCGAGGATAGGCATTGGATGTGTTCTAATGTAGGAGGGTGAGGTGATTGCCTATGCCTCGTGCCAGTTGAAAACCCATGAGAAGAACTATCATGTCCATAATCTTGAGTTAGTAGCCATTGTTCACCCCTTGAAGATTTGGCGTCATTATTTGTATGGGGTTCATTGTGAGATCTATACTAATCACCAGAGTCTGCAGTGTCTGTTTAAACAGAAGGATCTTAATTTACGTCAGTGGAGATGGTTGGAGCTTCTTAAGGACTATTATATCACTATTATGTACCATCCGGGGAAGACCAATATGTTGGCCGATGCTTTGATTCGTCGGGTGGAGAGTTTGGGGAATTTAGCATATCTTCCGACAGTAGAGAGACCCTTGGCATTGGATATTCAGGCCTTAGCAGGCCAGCTTGTGAGATTGGATATTTTGGAGCCGAGTCGGGTGTTGGCTTTCATGGTCTCCAGATCTTCTCTTTATGACTATATCAGGGAGCATCAGTATGATGACCCCCACCTGCTCGTTCTTCAAGACAGGTTACGGCGAGGTGATGCTAGAGATGTGACTATTGGTCATGACAGCGTGTTGAGGATGCAGGGCCGTATATGTGTGCCTAATGTAGATGGGCTTCGGGAGTTGATTCTTGAGGAGGCCCAAAGCTTGCGGTATTCCATCCATCCGGGTGCCACGAAGATGTACCAGGATTTGAGACAGCTCTATTGGTGGAGGCGGATGAAGAAGGATATAGTTGGGTTTGTCGCTCGGTGTCTCAACTGTCAGCAGGTTAGTACGAGCATCAAAGACCGGGTGGCTTGCTTCAGAGATTAGATATCCCGGAGTGGAAGTGGGAGCGGATCACCATGGATTTTGTAGTTGGGCTCCCACGAACTTCGAGGAAGTTCGATGCTATTTGGGTTATTGTGGATCGACTGACCAAGTATGCGCATTTCATTCCAGTTGGTACTACTTACACTTTAGAGAATTTGGCTGAGATTTACATCCGGGAGGTTGTTCGCCTGCATGGTGTCCTAGTTTCCATCATTTCAGATAGGGGTACTCAATTCACATCACAGTTTTGGAGGGCCGTGCAACGAGAGTTGGGTAGTCCGATTGAGTTGAGCACATCTTTTCACCCTCAGATGGACGGACAATCTGAGCGCACTATTCAGATATTGGAGGACATGTTGCGCGCTTGTGTCATTGACTTTGGGGGTTCATGGGACCATTTTCTCCCGCTCACGGAGTTTGCATATCAGTCGAGTATTCAGATGGCTCCATACGAGGATTTATATGGGAGGAGGTGTAGATATCTGTTAGGATGATTTGAGCCGGGTGGGGCTATGCTCTTGGATACAGACACGATTCAGGATGCATTAGATAAGGTGAAATTGATTCAGGAGCGGCTTCGCACAGTGCAGTATAGGCAGAAGAGCTATGTGGACAGGAAGGTCAGTGATGTGTCTTTCATGGTTGGGGAGAAGTTTTTGCTGAAGGTATCACCCATGAAGGGTGTTATGATGTTTGGGAAGAGGGGCAAGTTGAGCCCCGGTTCATTGGTCCTTTTGAGGTGCTTCTAAGGATTGGAGAGGTGGCGTATAAGCTTGCCTTGCAACCCAGCTTATCGAGTGTGCACCCAGTGTTTCATGTTTCCATGCTCCGGAACTATATTGGAGATCCGTCCCATGTTTTGGACTTCTGCACGGTTTAGTTGGAGAGTGATATGACTTATGATGTGGAGCCGGTGGCCATTTTGGATCGGCAGATTCGAAAGTTGAGGCCAAAGGACATAGCTTCAGTGAAGGTGCAGTAGAGAGGTCAGCCTATGGAGGAGGCCACTTGGGAGATCAAGCGGGAGATGCGGAGCAGATATCCATACCTATTTGAGACTCCAGGTACGTTTCTAGACCCGTTCGAGGACGAGCGTTTGATTAAGAGGAAGAGATATAAGCGGAGTGTTACGCACAGGTGCGCAACCAGCAGGTGAGAGGTTTTGTCCACAGATGCGGAACCTGGGATTCTAAGTGAGTTCCACACATGCGATGGAATTTCTACAGGTGCGGTGGCACAGAAGCATGAAATGGTCTGTAGGTGCGAAAGGCCTGGGGTCGGATTTGAGGATTTGAGGGATCAAACGGAGTCGGATTTTGATAAATTTCATATGTATGGACTCGTGAGTGAATGGGCTTTCTAGTTTTGTAATTTTTTTTGAATATCGAGACGTGGGCCCGAGGGCCGGGTTTTAACCAATTTTGGATTCTTGGTCTAATTTTGTAGTTTTTCTTGTGGAATTTATTTCTTTAGCATACATTGATGGTATTGTACTGGTTGTGAATAGATTCAGAGCATTTGGAGGCCAAATCGAGGGGCAAGAGTGTAATGGAGTAGAGATTTTCTCGGTTTGAGGTAAGTAACATTCTTAAATCTGGTCTTGAGGGTATGAAACCCCTAGAAATTCATATGATGTTGATATTTACAGGTGACGCACATGCTAGATGACGGGTATGTGAGCGTGCACCGAGTGGGATTGAGAGGTGGTCCGTCGCGATAGACTGTAAAGTCAAATTCAGCTTTGTTATTACATTTTCACTCTTGCTTTCGAGTTATTGACTGCCTTACTTATTAGAAACCATGCTTAGGTTGTATGAAAACACTGTTGGGACCCGTAGTGGTCGTGAACTTGTTGTATTGACTGCTAAAATATTATCTTCTACTCAGTCACTATTTTCTTATGCATTTTACTCAGCTCTCCCTTACGATTTGATTATTTGTTGTGATATCATCTGCTTGGGCTGTTATTGTGATATTTGTGAAACTAGAGAGGCTAGTGACTGATATAGGGCCTGAGTGCCGGGTTGAGAGCCGTGTGAGATTTGTTGGATCGGACTACACGCCGTAGTAATTAATTGATCGGGTTGTATGCCGCAACAAGCCTTTGGGCCATGGTATTGGATCGGGTTGCACGCTGCTCAGTACTTGGATCCGGCTGCACGCCGTAGCAGTACTTAGATTGGCATGCATGCCGCAACAATATATGGATCAGGCTGCACGCCGTAACAGTATTGGGTCGGGCGCCATGCCGCATCAATATAGAGCTTGGGTTGTAGGATCCCCTCGGGAGTCTGAACACCCCCAGTGAACGCAGGTACCTTGATTGTGAGTACTGAGGCTGAGAGCTGAGCGATTGAGCTGTGGAGATAAATGAGTGATAGTAGCCCCTGTGAGGCTGTATATTGCTTCTATTTATTGATGCACATTGTTGCTAGTCATTATTGTTGTGATGTTTTGAAGGACTTATGCTATTTCGCATGAGCTTAAAACATTTTGATTCTAAAAAATACCGGTTTGAAAGCATGCCTAATTTCCTTTACTGAAATTCCTGAAAGGAACTGTATTATGAGTAGTTTGGCCTTAGTTTCTTAGTTCCTTATTTAATTCTATTACTTACTGAGTTCGAAGTACTCACGTTACTCCCTGCACCTTGTCTACAGATTCAGGTGAGCTCGTTCGTAGAGATTGTTGAGTCCGTGCGCTTTGGGTTGTCGGAGACTTACTAGGTAGCCGCCGGCGTCCGCAACCCTTGATTTCTCCTCTATTATTATCTTTTTTTTCTATTTTGGTATTAGTGGAACGTTGTAAACTTTTATGTTAGTCTGGTTTAGCTGCTCATGATTTAGTGACATCCCGATGTCGGGCTTTCTTTTCCGCACTTTTGTTTTGATTTGAACAACATTCTGAAGGTTTTATAATGATTAACTTTGAAATTATCTCTTAAAATGAAATACCGAATTGTTTTGGTAATGTGTCGGCTTTCCTACTACCACGATAGGCGCCATCACGACAGGGTTAGTTTGGGTCATGACAAGAAATTTTATTACTCACAAATGCTGAAGGAGTAATGAAAATAATTCTTTTCGAAGTGGTAGATAATTATATGGGATACAACCTCGTTCTGGGAAGGCTATGGTTGAATGAGATGAAACTTGTACCATCAATTGCTGAAGTTTTCAAAGCCCGAGGGAATTAAGAAGATAAGGGGTGACCAACTGGAGGCAAGGGAGATGAATGCAATTTTGATCTCCAGTAGCGAAGGAAAGGAACACGTGGCATAGAAATTACCGGGACCGGGACCGGCACCTACTCCTGATCTTGATGAAGTTAACTAGGCATCGGAAAATTATTAGTTGTCAAGATATTTCCAAATTCAGGAAGAGACCGATGCAACGAAGTCCACAGCAGAAGAGCTGTAGCAAGTGGTACTATTTGAATAATTCCTAGAAAGGAAATTCCACTTGGGGACTGGACTGCACCCAGAACTTAGGTCCGACTTCATTAAATTTCCATAAATCTAACACTGATTGTTTTGCATGGTCGCCTAAAGATATGAAAGGCATCCTAACAGAGGTAGTCGTACACAAGTTAACTTTGGATCCTAGCATACCTCTGGTAAGACAAAAGAAGCACCTGATCGCCGCAACCAGGAATAAATTCGTCAAAAGAAGAGGTAACCCGCTTACTTAATATCGGTTCGATCCGAGAGGTAATATATCCAAACTAGCTAGCTAATGTAGTAGTAGTTACTATGAAAAATAATAAGTTTCGCATGTGTATAGATTATAAAGATCTTAACAAGGCATGCCCGAAATACTCGTTCCCGCTACCAAACATAGATCAAATGATTGATGCCATGGAAGGGCACGAGTTAATAAGTTTCCTCAATGCTTATTCCGGGTACAACTAAATTAAGATGAACTCAGAAGATCAGGAAAAAACTTTGTTTATAACGAATTTTGATATATATTGCTACAATGTAATGCCCTTCGGGTTAAAAAACGCTGGAGCCACTTATCAGCGGCTAGTGAACAAGATGTTTGAATATCAAATAGGAAAAACTCTAGAATTTTATATAGATGATATTCTCATTAAGTCTTCAAATGCAGGTGATCATCTTAAACATCTGCAAGAAATTTCGACATCTTAAGGAAGCATAATATGAAACTTAATCCCGAGAAATACGCGTTCAGGGTCAGCTCTAGTAAGTTTCTGGGATTTATGGTATCACAAAGGGGGATTGAAGTAAACCTCTATAAGATCAAGGCCATAGAAGATATCCCGGACCAACTATCAAACGTGAAAGAAGTCCAAAGGCTTACGGGGAGATTGGCAGTTGTGAGCATATTCATTTCCCAGTCGTCAGAAATGTGTCATCGTTTTCTTTGCACTGCTTAAAGAGAAAATTAATTTCGAATGGACCCTAGAGTGCCATCAGGCGTTGAGGGATTTAAAGAAGTACTTGTCAAGACCTCCATTTCTTTCAAAACCAAAATAAGGGGAAACGTTGCTGGTTTACCTTGCGTTCTCGAAAGTTGCGGTAAGTGCGACTTTAGTCCAAGAGGAATAAGGTACGCAATCTCCAATTTACTATGTTAGTACATTTTTAACGTGAGTAGAAACTCGTTGTCCACATTTGGAAAAATTGGCCTTAGCTCTCGTAGTTGCCGCTCGGAAGCTGAGGCCCTACTTCGAATGCCACCTGATAGCCGTGGTGTCTACTTTCCCTTTGCGGAACATCCTCCATAAACCCGAGCTCTTAGGTAGATTGTCCAAATGGGCCGTCAAATTGATTGAATTCGATATAGAGTATAAGCTGAGGACTACAATTAAGTTGAATGTCTTAGCTGACTTTATGGTCGATTTCAATCTGTGATTATTTTCTCTGGAAACCAAGGAAGAAGTAATGGTGTCGGAATCAAAATCAGGGGTTTCGACCTTAATTACGAATGGAGCTTCCAATGGAAAAGGGTCCGGGATCGGTATAGTCTTAATCACGCCTTCGGGGGAAACCCTAAGGCAAGCCATCGGGATAATCCATTTAACTAACAATGAAGCAGAGTATGAAGCTTTGATCGCAGGACTCAAGTTGGATCGGGGATTTGACTACGAAGTCATTGAAATCAAATGCGACTCACAGCTGCTGGTAAATCAGGTCTACGGGATCTTCGAGACCAAAGAGGAGCGCATGCAACAATACGTGGTAAGGGTTCAGGCTCTGCTGGAACGATTCCGGGAGTGGTCAATTACTCATATCCCAATCGAAGAAAACATAGAAGCAGACGCATTGGCAAACCTAGGATCATCAACAGAAATAAAGGGATCGGAGACCAGGACGGTAGTACAACTGATGAACTCAGTCCTGTATACAGATGGTTACCACGAGGTAAATTCAACTAATCTGGTCTAGGACTGGAGGAATGAAATTATCGATTATCTCGAACATGGGAAACTATCTGAAGACCCAAAATATCCTGTGCGCTGCACGCCAAAACAGCGCGATATAGCTTCAAGGGAGGCCAATTGTATAGAAAATCGTTTCAAGGCCTGCTGGCCCGATGCTTAGGAGCGTTCAAAGCTAACTATGTCATGAGAGAGGTTCACGAAGGGATATGCGGAAACAACTCGGGCGCAAATCCCTTAGTGTTGAAGTTGGTAAGGACAGGATATTATTGGCCCCGCATGGAACAAGACGCTAAGGACTTCGTATGAAAGTGTGATAAGTGTCAACTCTGCACTCCGCTGGTGCATCGACCAGCAGAACCTTACATTCAGTCCTATTTGTGGCCGTTCATGAAATGGGGAATGGATATCGTCGGACCACTACTATCGGCTCATGGAAAGGTAAGATTTCTTTTAATTTTGACTGACTATTTTTCTAAGTGGGTGGAAGCAAGTCCTTATTAGAAAATCGGAGAACGGGAAGTGGTGGATTTCTTATGGGAAAATATAGTTTGCTGGTTTGGAATACCAAAAAAGATAACAAGTGACAATGGGCCACAGTTTATTGGCGCAAAATTACAAAGTTCCTCCAAGATTTAAAAATAAAGAGGATCACATCTTCACCATATCATCCGAGCGCAAACGGTGAAAGCGGAGACGATGAACAAAGTGATTATTCAAAACCTCAAGAAAAGGCTGGAAGCGGCTAAAGGAAACTGGCCCGAGGAATTACTTGGAGTTCTATGGGCATACGGAACTACGGCCAAGTCGAGCATAGGGGAACCCCTTTTTTCCCTTGTGTACGGTGCAGAAGCTTTAATCCCAGTGGAAGTAGGAGAACCCACCTTGAGATACTTCTAGGAAGATGAAGAATCGAACAACAAAGCAATGCTAGTCAACCTTGAACTTGTCGATGAACGCAGGGACTTGAGAATGTAATAATGGTATCTCAAATACATAGAATGGAGCGGTATTATAATCAAAGATCCAACCACCACTATTTCAAAGTAGGAGACTTAGTCATAAGGAAAGTAACTCACAACACCCGGGAGCTCAACGGGGGGAAGCTAGGTATAGCGTGGGAAGGATCATATGAGTTAGAAAACCAAAATAGAGAAAAGTTGCCCAGCAATTGGAATGTGGCACACCTCAAAAGATATTATTGCTGATGAACATTATCCAATCAGAAAGTATGTGCTACACTTTTTTCCCTTCGTTCAGTTTTTGCTCCAATTGGGTTTTTCTGGCAAGGTTTTAACGAGGCAACAACATAAATCATACTATGAAGACAGCGGCAATAAGACCATTAATAGCAAGGCACACAAGAAAAGATCCACTCGGGGATGGTTAGGTTATCTTTTTCTTTGTAGCAAATTCCCACCTGTAAATTAAGTTTCCTATTGAGCAAAGGTTACCTGACCGTTCACGAGCACAAACCACTAGAGGGTTGTTAGATAGCCATTCTCCCGATAGCATAAATTCCTAAGGGGAAATAAAGTGTGTTACTAAGTTAAGTATTATCTAGCAATGCATTAGTGGAATCTTCGACGATACAAGACTTTCAGCATTCCAATTCGCACTCTTCGCATTCGAACACTGGGGGGAGTGATATGAGGATACGGTAACAATGACCACCACGTCAACCGGGGAACAAAAAATTGAAAATACAATCACATCATCAGGACCCAAAAACATGTCAAGATGGCACAGGTAGGAGAATTCGAAAAAGAAAAGAAAAGTTGAACTGCAGTATCTACGAAACCAGAAGGAAGAGAAGTGTCCGCCTACCCGGGAGAAGTAGACGGACCCACTGATGGCTCAACATTTTCACCAGTTTGGCCTTCAACATCATCATCCTCCGATTCTTCTTCAATTCCCAAAAATTTGGAACCATAACCAGAAAGACCAGGTGCATCAAACCTCACTGGGAGTCCACTTTTAGCAGCTAACTCAAGCTCGCGGGCCTTAGCAATTTCGGCATCAAAATCAATGATACCATCTTTGGACTCTTCCAAGGTTTTTCTCCTAATTCTATACATGGCGTAAGTTTTCTCAACAATGAGGGAAGTCGCTCGGTGCTTGAGTTCTTCTTTGAGTTGGGTGACCTCGGCAGAAAGGTTTTCAGAGGCGGACCTAACGAGTTTGGAATGTTATAACATGTACTTTAGGGTGAGAATATGGTTCTTAACATGATAAGGAGGTTATGATTTGAGTTATTTTTGTCTTATGATATTCGTGTGCTACATTTTGAAGTCAAGAAAGTTGTGGAACAAAAGTTCGCAAAGGTCTTAACAAGTTACATTCATAATGTGCTGAAAATTAGGTCAAATGTAGCTGAGATTTTCTCCCAATAAACTTGGAATTACGGGATAATCTACCTACCAAATTGAAGATCTACAAGTCTAGTTTCCAACAGATTAAATTGTTTATTGATGAAATATTGGAGTAGAGATATATTCGCATTTTCACGAGACTGCGCAGATTGATAGGTGACAAATAGGTTCATCACCTACTTGCCAAAACGGGAGGCCTCAATTAAAAGTTCTACAGTCGGCTAAGAGGGGACTTTTAAGGTATTATCAACTCATTTATTTCACCCATCTTTAAGACCAAGAAAACCAAATTGAATCCCTGAAAATCCTCCCCAAAAATCCCACACAAACCCTAGGTTATTTTGGGTGTTACGATATGATTCTAGTGCCGAAAAGCCCGGACAGCTTGCTAGTTTATCTTTCTCCTTCTTGTAGCTTCATTGGGGGAATGATTTTGGATTAATAAGGTCTAGGTTTCGTCTGTTCTACTCAGTCCAAGGTAAATTTATTCTTCTCCTTCCATTATCTAGGGTTGTACGAATTGTAACTCGATCGTAAAGACTAGACCTAGCGAGTTTCGAACAAGTGGTCTGTTGTTTGTTGTTGCATCACTGCTGGCTGGTTGTAAACTTATTTTCAAGATGAATTAATGGATGTTTTATAGAACAAGATTATTAATTATGTATTGTTGGTTGTGTTTCTCAATTTGAAAGAAAAGACAAGTCGAAACGTATTTTAGTAAACTGATAAATCAATTTGTGAATGTTTTATAGGGACTGTTTTGTGGGTTGTTTCGTGATGTTGTTGGGTTTTCTATTTTGCTTATGTTTTATGGAGTTTCGGAGGATAAAAGGTGTGGAGAAACACCACATAATGATGCAATGTTTTGCTGGTCATTCGTCGTTACATTTTTAAGGTTGTTTGACACTATTTTGGTTGTCATTTTATGTATGAAGTGATTAGGGTGTGTGGGTTGTTTTGTGGTATATTGTCATGGATATAAGGTTGGAAAATGATGTATACATATTTTTATTGCTTTTTTATTTTTTTTGTTTGGGCTGTTTGGTGACTTTTGGTAACATATGGGATGTAATAAAAACAGGGGAAGTGTTGTCCGTTTTCTTGTAAAATATTGGTTTTAAAATATGAGTGTTACAATGCTTATATGATAACGACGAATTCGGGTTCTCATTGTAGACGTAAGAAGACCATATTTAGCTTTGTTGACGATTGGAAAGAAGACTGCGAAGGTATGTTAAGGCTCTTCATTCTTTTGGCATGATCTAAAGTGAAACTAACGTAAACGATACACTACTTAATAATGAATCTACTCTTAGCAACTAAGGTGATCCATGTTGTTCTTTCCTTACAAAGTTATTCTAAGAAATTATGTATGATCCTAGAGTCCTAGTGAAGCTCATACTCACGGTATGATGTCCATAATGTTAATAGAATGTGCAACTACCTTACGTTACTCCAAAAGGTTTAGAGCATGATTTCACGAGTCCAGCATGCAATATACATAGTATCTATTTTACTCTACTGAGTCGCGCTATAGTCGGCCGAGTATGGAACCTATTGTGAAACCACTGATCAGTTGGATTTACCGAGCTCCACGTGGCCGGGTACGATTCTACCAAGCCTTATGATGGCCGGGTATGTTTTTACTGAGTCCTCTACGAGGCCGGGTATGATATGATGATGATGATGATGCCCACAGAGGCGGATGTTTTTAAAAGATTTTATATATATATATATATATATATATATATATCACGCATTTCATGTCACTATCTCTCAGAGGCACTCAGATGCTACAGGTTGTATCTCATACATCTCTTTACATTACTGTTCTTAGTTAT
>ML431725.1:98008-135107 GCA_005239525.1 Nicotiana knightiana
ATGATGATGATGATGCCCACAGAGGCGGATGTTTTTAAAAGATTTTATATATATATATATATATATATATATATATCACGCATTTCATGTCACTATCTCTCAGAGGCACTCAGATGCTACAGGTAGTATCTCCTACGTCTCTTTACATTATTGTTCTTAATTATGTTATTTTGCCTTACCTACTCAGTACTTTATTCGTACTGACATCCCTTGTACTTGGGGACACTGCGTTTCATGCCCGCAGGTCTTGATAGACAGGTTGACAGTCCTCCTAGTAGGCTATCGGCTCAGCAGAAGGTGTTGCTGCACTCCATTAGCTTCGGAGTTGCCTATTTGGTCAGAATGATTGGGGCATGCATTGACTGGTATGGCGGGGCCCTGTCCCGACCTTTATGTTGTTTATGTACTCTTAGAGGCTTGTAGACAAATGTCATTTATATGGATACTTGTATGACCTTTTTGGCCTATGTTTTGAGTTTACAAATGATCATGTCAGCCTTATAAGCGCGTAGGTCACATGTATAAGTTTCTTTATCATGTTAGATCGTCTTATGTCTAGCATTCCCTTATGTTTTATTCTGGTTATATAATAACGGCCCTTTTGGCCCATTTACCCATGATAGTAGGATAAGAAAGATATGTTACGTTGGTACTCGGTTGAGTAAGCTACCGGGTGCCCGTCGCGGCCCATAGGTTAGGTCGTGACAGAAGTGATATCAGAGAAGTTTTTTCCTACGGATGTCTAAAAGCCGTGTCTAGTAGAGTCTTTTTTATGGGTGTGTTGTGCACCACACTTATAAGCAGGAGGCTACAAGGCATTTAGGACTATCACTCTTTCTTTTTACTCTAGATCGTGTGGTAGAGCTCAGTCGTAAGAACTCAATTTCCTAAATTCCATCTTATTCATAATATGACGATGCCTACATCTAGAAAGACGATTGGTAAGAGGTTGCATGTGGTTGTGAATGAGTTGAGTCTGAGGAACTCGATTTTTCACGATGCTTATGATGAGTAAATATAAGGTATTCAGTAGATCATGTGTGTACTAAGACAGGTAAGCCTCTTGATAAGGAGCCCTAAGGAAAATAAAATATATCCACCCCTATGGTGAAAGGCAATGAGGAATTCAGAAGATAGATACAAGTTTCAACAAGTAAAGGAAATAAGATGAAGAAGGGTATGAGATGCCCAGTTAATGAAGATTGTCAGTATTTATGATTCAAACAGAGAAATACAAGCATTTTGAATTACCTATAATTGTAACAGAGGTATGTACAATTGTCCACACCCGCCTTAGTTATGCTCCATGGAGCCAACAGATACAGTTAAGAGAAGGACGGGATATCAGGATCCAGTTAAGGTTAAAGTAACCCAAAAATAGTGGATGATTATTATCATTAGCTAACATTTCCAAAGGATAGTGCAAACGTGGTAATAGATCTCCTTGCGAGACTACCAGATGGTGCACTTTATAGTAGAACAGTCAGATATGAATACTAGAATGTTGAGAAATTTCAGAAGATATGTAGTGGAATCCTAGAAGGGTTAAATATTTACCTTAGTATGACTCCTGCCCCTAGTTAAAAAAAAAGGGAGAGAGAGAGAATGTTAGGCAACCCAAAAAGCCAGTGGATGAAGCAAGGGGGACTAAAAGCAAAAGAGCTGGAATATTTAGAATAAACTGATAGACATAAATGTTAGCATGGAAATAAGAAGAGAGTTAATAAAGCATTATGAGTAAGATGTGATACGTGGATGAAAATGGTAGGAAAAAAATGACAGTATTACCGAATATAGTCAAGGTAAGGAAAAGACGAGAGGTAACAGTCCTTGAGGCAACAATAGAGCATAGGTCATAAAGTCACATCCTCATTTCGAGAAATAAGTTCGTGACCCTAACGTGACTGCCAAAGGGAAAAGTTAGACCCCAGAGTAATAGAAATCAGTATGGGCTGGTGAACAAGATAAACTAAACATGAATTAAGGATCGAGGGAATTGGTAATAGTCAGCATCGTGAGAATTTCAAAGATCATGTTTGGACAATAATGGAATGGACAACAGAAGAATAACCTTTAAAGGTCCTTCAAGAAGACGCTTTCCTAAAGCAAGCACTATGAGCAGAGTTAAGCTTAAGGAACTAAATGTGCCAGTTATACCAGGTGTCACCCTTGTGCGTAGGAAATTCAATTATACTTGGTGTAAAAGGGTTACTCAAGGCGGGTAATATGCCTGTGAAGATGTGGAAAACAAAATGCCAAAGATGAAGAGGTAACTATCGAATGGTAAAGGAAGAATGCGGTAAAAAGGTGAAAGGAATGAGATTGCATTTATTCAGATCCTACAGATATAATATGACTCCAGAACATTATGCAAGCACGACACCGGGGAGAAGCAGTAAGATTTCCAGCACTAGATGTTATTGATAAATAAGTGTGAATAAACATTTGATACATTAGGAGCCAATGCCAAAGGCAAGTTAAGACGAACGACATAACCCAAGAGAGGTTACACGGAATATAGATATGAGCATGGACTGACGAGTAGTTAGTAGTTGATTAAGAAAGAGCTTGGTTATGGCTAGACAAGAGGTCTCAGATAAATCAACAGATCATGCAAGATAAACATAGTGAAACCCAACATACGAAATTAAGTCTCTCAGATACGACATCGTAATCCTAGAGAAATATTCAGATAGGAGTTGAGGTAGTAGAAGGTACAATATAAGTGTTACAAAAAATAAAAGAGAGTGCCACTAGAGAGACAACTAAAATTTCAATTCAGAAGCAACACTACGAGCACAAGGGCGCGAAGATAAGTAACTAAGGAAAATGATAGGCGAGTAAGAACATCATAAATACCGTGGGGTATACAATGTAATAAGCAGCTTTACAAGAGTCAGAGGGTCTTCCCTAAGCACTGCAATGAAAGACCAGCTGAGGAAATAAGGCAGAAGGCTTCAACATAAGCATCGCGACCTAAAGAAGAAATGGTCTTGTAGCGTCAATCTTACTATAATATTGTATGCACTCCATAAGAAAGTGTAACCTATCGTGGCTAATGAACGAGAAGGAAAAAAAATCAAAAGTTGATAATTGAGATCATATGAGATACAGGGAACTCCAGTATTCGTGGGCATTAAGATATGCCAAGTATCCATACAGCAAGTGGCAGAACGGCCAGGAAAAGTAATTGCTTATATTTAAAGACAACTAAGAAGGCATGAGAGGAAATCTATGGTGCTAGCATGTTAAAAGGAAGGTTGCGAGTAGTATAAATAGATATGTGTAGGTCACAATCTAAAGTATGGTACAACAACAAGGTTTTAGCTAGACCGGAGTAAGGATAAGAAAAGGTGAGTGAGAAGGTGACGAGAATAGGTAAGTCCCCGGGATTAAAACCATTACAACAAGAGAGCTGATGGTTTCCATAAAGTTATAAAAAGCTCAGTTTAGCATGAGTGAACTCAAAGGAGTTTAAAACTAGGAGCATTTAGAAGAGATGGAATGCTACCCTGGTAGTAAAGTAATGATGTAACTGTGATAAAAGATAAGAGGATGACGTTTAGGCATTTGATTGAGTAATGATTTTGAGAACAAGTATTTCATGAACTGCACGGGATTTGAATACCCCCATAGGATGAATCACATTGGGATGCTATGAAATATAGTTATTGGAGTATAGTATCGTCCCTAAGTGGATCAGGAAAATAACTTCAGATGTTCCCCGATGAGACGTGAGCCCTAGTGACGATATATTACATAAGAGGTTTCAAGTTATTAGTGGTAAATTATAGAACATTAAGGTGAATCAATAATAAATGGATGAAAGTTACAAATATGAGATGAGATTAGGTTGTCATTATTATGACGAACAGTATTCAAGAAGCATTAAATGGCTTAGATTTATGCATATAGGATAAGCGGTGAGAGAGTAACCTAGAGTTGGGTGGCAGGCCTCGATAGTATAACCAAAATAAGAGTTATGGTGCAAAATGACCTACCTAGTTTTGGTAAATCCATAAGCATAGATAACTGAGTCTATGAAACAAGATATAGCAAAAGTTGTAAGTTGAACAAAGTACCAAGCAAAGAACTTTAGTACAGCTATAGATGCCTAGAGGTACAGCTTGTCATAGTACTATATATGTTCACAAAGTGAAGCCTGGAGATCGGTTAAAAACACACGGAAAGGTAGATAAGAGTCGCATTGGCGCACATTCAAGGTTAGAATCATACAAGTTGCATGAAATAAGGTAGAAACATTTACGATATTTGAAGAATTTCGACCACAAGTCGTGGAGTGAGAAATAGGCCTAAAGGGGGGATTGCCCTAGCCTTTGGATTTATTCACTGAACAAATCCCAGGATAGCAAAGACAATATTAAAGTATTTGTAAGATTTATTTCTTAAGATATGGACAAGTGCATTAGTCAACATTCGAGGACGTTCCAAAGGGGGGAATGATGTTACAACCCATGTTTTCGTACGTGAGATTACGTCGTAATACAATTGACGTAATCTGAGAAACAAAATTATATTTGGAAGTATATAAAGTAAGTTAATCATGTTACCTTGGAGGTTACAAATATTTAAGATCATGAATAACGAGTACCAAGAGGGTTGGAAATCTTAGAAGCTAAACCAATTGAAGAAAATAAGTTTCGTTTCGACGAGTTTGGAATGTTATAACATGTACTTTAGGATGAGAATATGGTTCTTAAAATTATAAGGAGGTTATGATTTGAGTTATTTTTGTCGTATGATATTCGTGTGCTACGTTTTGAAGTCAAGCAAGTTGTGGAACAAAAGTTCGCAAAGGTCTTCACAAGTTACATTCATAATGTGCTGAAAATTAGGTCACATGTAGCTGCTATTTTCTCCCAATATACTTGTAATTACTGGATAATATACCTACCAAATTGAAGATCTATGAGTCTAGTTTCCAGCGGATTAAACCGTTTATTGATACAATATTGGAGTATAGAGATATTCGCATTTTCGCGAGACTGCGCAGATTGGTAGGTGACAAGCAGGTGCATCACCTACTTGCCAAAAGGGGAGGCCTCAATTAAAATTTCCAAGGTAAATTTATGCTTGTCCTTCCATTATATAGGCCTGTACAAATTGTAACTCGATCGTAAAAACTAGACCTAGCGACTTCCGAACGAGTGGTATGTTGTTTGTTGTTGCATCGTTGCTAGCTGGTTGTAACCTTATTTTCAAGATTAATTCATGTCTGGTTTATAGAATAAAATTATTAATTATGTATTGTTGGTTGTGTCTCTCAATTTTAAAGAAAAGACTAGTCGAAACGTGTTTTAGTAAACTGAAAAATCAATTTGAGTTGCTGAACTTGTAGGGACTGTTTTGTGGGATGGTTCATGTTGTTGTTGGGTTTTCTATTTTGCTTATGTTTTATGGAGTTTTGGAGGATAAAAGGTGTGGAGAAAAACCACATAATGATGCAATGGTTGGCTGGTCATTTGTCGATACATTTTTAAGGTTATTTGCCACTATTTTGGTTGTCATTTTATGTATGAAGTGATTAGGGTGTGTGGGCTATTTTGTGGTATATTGTCATGGATATAAGGTTGGAACATGATGCATACATGTTGTTATTGCTTTTTTATTGTTGTTGTTTGGGCTGTTTGGTGACTTTTGGTAACATATGGGATGTAGTAAAAACAGGGGAGGTGCTGTCCGTTTTCTTGTAGAATATTGGTTTTGAAATATGAGAGTTACAATGCTTATATGATGAAGAAGAAGTCGGGTTCTCATGGTAAAAGTAAGAAGATCATATTAATCTTTGTTGACGATTGGAGAGAAGATTTCAAAGTTATGTTAAGGCTCTTCCTTCATTCTTTTGGCATGATCTAAAGTGAAACGAACGTAAATGATACACTATTTAATAATGAATCTACTCTTAGCAACTAAAGTTGTCCATGTTGTTCTTTCCTTACAAAGTTATTCTAAGAAAGTATGTATGATCCTTGACTCCTATTGAAGCTCATACTCACGGTATGATGTCGATAATGTTAATAGAAGGTGCAACTACCTTACATCATTCCAAAAGGTTTGGAGTGTGATTTCACGAGTCTAGCATGCATTATACATAGTATCTATTTTACTCTACCGAGTCGGGCTATAGTCGGCCGAGTATGGCACCTATTGTGCAACCACTGATCAGTTGGGTTTACTGAGCTCCACGTGGCCGGGTACAATTCAACCGAGCCTTATGATGGCCGGGTATGTTTTTACCGAGTCCTCTACGAGGCCGGGTATGATATAATGATGATGATGCCCACTGTTTAAGATTCTTAATTGCTCACATGTGTACCTAAAGTCCTGAATTGAAAAGTCTTGTTGTTGACAATGATAATGATGTGTGAAAGTGAAAAGGGGAACATGAAATATGAAATACGGCCAAGTGCCAAGAATGATGTTATAATTATGGCCACTAGTGCCAATGAATTGAAAATATGTGAAAGAAGTATGGAGTGAGATGATTGATAGAAAAGGGTAATGTCTCGGGCGAGACAGCCTAGCCGATCGGGCCTTGATCGAACGACATGCCGCCATAGTGGTGATTGTTCTTGAAATTGTAATTAAAATTGTGATTGTGGTTGATGTCTCAAATGAGGCGCCCTAGCCGATAGAGCCATGATTGGACTCCGTGTAAAAGTACGATGGTATTGTGAATGATGGTATATCGGGACTAAAGACCTCCCAACCTAAAAACATGGAAATTTACTTGAAAACTTATGTGGTTCTTAACTTGATGTTTTGCTATTGTTTGAGGCTTATACTGATTTCATGATTTTTCTCCTGTGTATTATTATTCATTCTATTGAGATGGTGTTTAGTTATATATACTACTACTATTCGACAGTACTACGTCCTTTTTGCCGGGGGCGCTGCATCTTTAATGGTGCAGGTGGTCCCACAGTAGGCAGCATTGATCAGTGATAGCACTACACCCTCCTCCTAGCAGACTTGGTGAGCCCCACTTCATTTCGGGGTTCTAAATTTTTTGTTTATTATATTACATGTTTTGAGGTATAGTCGGAGCCTTGTTGCCGGCACTACTATCGTACTCTTTGTAATTATTAGAGGCTCGATAGACATAATATGGGTTGTATATGGGTGCTGGGAAATTCAAACGAGTTATGTTGTGTTTGAACCATTTATTCCACTCTAGCCTATGAAAATGTGCGTATTTTGAGACATTAAAAATGAATTAACTAATGGAACACGAATTCAAGAAGAGCCGATATTCTAGAGCTATGAGTTAGCTAACAATCCCGTTGAGTCTTCCACTTAAATTGTCGAATTAATTTGTCTGGTTTATTGGTTGACAGGGTTAATATTACTCGTAGCCTTCTCCCGAAGTGTCACGACCCAAAATACAACACAGGTCGTGATGGCGCCCAACACCGGAGTCAGGCAAGCCAACAGTTGTTTACTAGTGAGATTATCCTTATTTGACATACCAACACCACATATTCCCAAAGTTTTAAGCTTAGATCATTTAAATAAAAGCGGAAACATTAACCAACATAAGTAAATACAGCCACAATGATAATGATCCAATATATACAGTCCCAAAATAAAGAGTCTACTATGTGCGTGCCAGGAACTAGTGTCACAAGTCAACAGGCGAACTAGTAGAATATACAAAAGATGATACAAATTGTACTGTTGTCTGAGAGAAATAGACAGAAATAAACAAAAGATAACTCCATAGCACTGCTGAGAATCGCCAAGGGAGGCAGCTCACCGTGGAGTCAGGTCCAGAATATACGTCAAGCTCCGGTCGAATAACCAGAAGCACCAGCCTCAGAACCTGTACAATTTAGTACAGAAGTGCAGCATGAGTACATAAATATATATGTACCCAGTGATTATCCCGCCTAACCTCGAAGAGGTAGTGACGAGAGGTTGGCATGACACTCACTAAAGTCCAACAGTATAATTTAACAGAATATAATGGAAACATAAGGCATGTAAAGACAGTGAAGCAACAAGTATATAAGTAAGGTACTGAAATCCAAGAAGAATACTGGGAATAAATAAAAAAATTACCACTTCACTTTTTCCCCAAATATCTGTAAGATCAATATCCATGAATTTAGTAACAAATAAATCATACGCATGCAAGGTAAGGACAACCGGCCGGAGTCATAAGATAGTCATGCCCGTGCACTACCGAGGATCGAACGGCCCATACCAAAAGTGCATCTCTCAATCCGCCGTGGCGTACGGCCCGTTCCCATAAGAGTGGGGGAAATCACACTCCGCTCGTGGAATGTAAATTGCGAAGCAGTCACATGCACACACATTATTCCTTTTTAAAAGAGAATAATTTTCAGTGAACAATTTCTCACAAGTTTTTCCCCAAATTTCATAACTTCGGGGAAATAAGAAACATGTAACGTTAATTCATTAAGCATATAGTTCATATTGAGTAAAACACAAGGCATGATGTGGGCCTAACTACCCGGACATAATAGTAATAGTTGCTACGTACGGACTCTCGTCACTTTGCACGTACGTAGCCCCCACAAATTATCACATAGAGCATTTAAATCACCTAGGGGGACAATTCCCCCTTACAAGGTTAGAAAGGAGACTCACCTTGCGTCGAATTTACTCCCCGGACCGAAAAGGCGCCCGAAACTCCGAACTCTACACCCCAGGACTCGAAACTAGCCAAATGTTATACAAATACATTAATTTATGTTCAAAGCATGGAATTCTCCTATAATTTAGCCAAATTCACCATTCTTGAAGAAAATATAAAATCCGACCCCGGGCCCGCATACTCGGATTCCAATAATTCTCGAAGGAAATCCTCACCCAAAGCCTAAGGATCATTAATATACGATTTTGACTTGATTCCCTAGCAAATTTACGGGTAAATTGTCAAATTATCGAAAGCCCTAGGTTACTACCCAATTCTTTATTTTTTTCACTAATTATGTGATTAAACTTAACTAGGAATTCATGCATGAGGCTAATATTAGAGTAGAATTTACTTACCATCAATAACCAAGTCGTTTGCCCCTCTAAAATGGTGGAAATCGCCCCAAGGAAGAAGAAGATGATGAGAAAAAAATGAATTAAACCCGTGTATAAAAACATATTGTCTAAACAGTGTTTTCACACCTGCGGCTCGAGGACCGCACCTGCGGTGTCGCACCTGCCGAAATGGACTGGGGAGCCTTGGCCTGCACCTGCGGAGTGGAGACCGCACATGCGGCTCCTCTCCTGCGGAACTCTGTCCGCACTTGCGATAATTGGCGAGACTACTGGGGGTCGCACCTGTGAGGCTGGGTCTGCAGGAGCAGTCCCGCACCTGCGACTGGTCAACCGCACCTGCGGTCACACCAGAACAGGTGCACCAGCAACTATTTCAACTGGTTTTTGTCCTCGTGTGGTGTCCGGGAGGCACCTGGGCCCACCCGAGCCCCCGTCCAAATATACCAACAAGTCCCAAATCATAATACGGGGCTCGCTTGAGCCTTCGGAACACCCAAAACAACGCTAAAACTCAAAATCACACCTCAAAACCCCAAGAACCAAACTTAGGAACTTTAAGTTTTCTAGACTTGGCTAACAACACGCCGAACCGACCTATACTATTCGGAATGACACAAAATTTTGCAGGCAAGTCATAAATGACATAACGGAACTATTCCCGGTCTCGAAATTCCGTTCGGACCTTGATAACACAAAAACACATCCAAAACCACAATAGGAACTTAAGGAACTTCTTACTTCAATATTGAGCGTCGAAACGCTCCCGGGTTATCAGAAACCCATTCCGAACATGCGCCCAGGTCCAAAATCCTCACAAGAAGCTACCGGAACTGACGAAACTCGATTCCGAGGTCCTTTACCCAAAATGTTGACCGAGGTCAAACTTGGCCTTAAAGGCCAACCTTAAGGAACCAATTGTTCCTATAGCACTCTAAACACCTCCGAATCCCGGACCACCAGTCCCCGCAAGTCATAAATCATAAAAAGCCGCTATGGGAAGTTTCATTTAGGAGAACGGGGTCTGATAACACAAAATGATCGGTCGGGTCGTTACATTCTCCACCTCTTAAACAAACATTCGTCCTCGAACGGGTCTAGAATCATACCTGAAGTGCTGAATATGTGTGGATATTTTCTATGCATATCCTCCTCGGACTGCCAGGTCGCCTCCTCAACTGGATGGCCCTTCCACTGGACCTTTACGACAGAAACTCTCTTGGACCTCAACTGGCGGTCCTGTCTATCAATAATAGCAACTGGATCCTCCTCGTAGCCCAACCTCTCATCCAACTGAATAGTGCTGAAATCAACCACGTGAGAGAAGTCAGCATGGTACCTCCGGAGCATGGATACATGAAAAACTCGATGAACTCCTGATAAACTGGGAGGCAAGGCCAGCTCATAAACAACCTCCCCAACTCGCCTCAACACCTCGAATGGACCTATAAACCTCGGACTCAGTTTGCCCTTCTTCCCAAACCTCATAATACCCTTCATAGGCGAGACTTTCAACAGGACCCTATCTCCCTCCATAAATGATACATCACGCGCCCTCTGATCCGCGTAACTCTTCTGTCTGGACTGTGATGTACGGAGCCTCTCCTGAATCAAATTCACTTTCTCCAAGGCATCCCTCACAAGTTCGGTGCCATATAACTTAGCCTCGCCAGGCTCAAACCACCCGATAGGATAACGACATCGTCGACCATACAAAGCCTCAAATGGTGCCATCTCAATGTCGGACTGATAACTATTATTGTAAGCAAACTCGGCCGAAGGCAAGAACTGGTCCCACTGACCTTCGAAGTCAATCACACATTCCCTAAGCATGTCCTCTAATATCTTAACTGTACGCTCCGACTGACCATCAGTCTGAGGGTGAAATGTTGTGTTGAGGTCTATCTGGGTGCCCATCTCACTATGCAATGCTCTCCAGAAGTGCGAGGTGAACTGAGGACCTCGATCTGATATAATGGACACCGGCACGCCATGCAACCGGACTATCTCCCGAATGTAGATTTGGGCCAACCTCTCAGAAGTATATGTAGTAGCTACTGGAATGAAATGCGCCGATTTGGTCAATCTATCCACAATGACCCAAACCGCGTCAATCTTTGGCAAAGTCTGAGGCAACCCAACCACTAAGTCCATAGCGATGCGCTCCCATTTCCACTCAAGAATGGGCATCTGCTGAAGTAGGCCTCCTGGCCTCTGGTGCTCATACTTCACCTGTTGGCAATTAAGACACCTAGTCACATACTCCACAATGTCCTTCTTCATCCGCCTCCACCAAAAATGTTGCTTCAACTCACGATACATCTTCGTAGCACTAGGATGAATAGAATACCGAGAACTGTGTGCCTCCTCTAGAATCCTCTCCCTCAAGCCATCAACATTAGGAACACATAAGCGGCACTGAAGTCTCAGAAAACCATCCTCGCCAATAGTAGCCTCCTTGTCCCTACCCTGAACCACTGTCTCTCTAAGCTCTGCTAAGCACGGATGATAGAACTGTCGGGCCTTAATCTCCCCCAATAACGAAGACTAAGCAACCACATGTGCTAAAACTCGACGAGGATCTGAAAGGTCTAACCTCACTNAACATACAAGTAGTGCCTCCAAATCTTAAGAGCGTGAACAATCGTCGCCAACTCCAAATCGTGCACAGGGTAATTCTTCTCATGAACCTTCAGCTGGTGTGAAGCATAAGCAATAACTCTCCCCTCCTGCATCAATACACACCACAAGACAACGCGTGAAGTGTCGCAATATACTGTGTACATCCCGGAACCGGAAGGCAATACTAGAACTGGTGCTGAGGTCAATGATGTCTTGAGCTTCTGAAAGCTCGCCTCACACTCGTCAGAACATCAAAATGGGGCATTCTTCTGAGTCAATCTAGTCAATAGAGCTGCAATAGAAGAGAAACCCTCCACAAATCGGCGATAATAGACTGCTAGGCCCAAAAAGCTCCTGATCTCTGTAGCTGAAGTAGGACGCGACCAACTCTGAATTGCCTCAATCTTCTGAGGATCAACCTTGATACCCTCTCCGGATACCACATGCCCCAAAAATGCCACGGAATCCAACCAAAACTCACACTTGGAGAACTTAGCATATAGCTTCTGTTCTCGCAAAGTTTGGAGCACAACTCTCAAATGATGCTCGTGCTCCCCCAGGATACGTGAGTAAATCAAAATTTCATTAATGAAGACAATGACAAAGGAATCAATATACGGCCTGAACACCCTATTCATCAAGTCCATAAATGTTGTTGGGGCACTAGTCAAGCCAAAGGGCATCACCAAGAACTCATAATGGCCATATCTCGTACAAAAAGAAGTCTTCGGAACATCTGAAGCCCGAATCCTCAACTGATGATACCCCGATCGCAAATCAATCTTAGAAAACACACGAGCACCCTGCAACTGGTCAAACAAATCATCGATGTGCGGCAAAGGACAATTGTTCTTAATGGTAACCTTGTTCAACTGGCGGTAATCAATACACATCTGCATGGACCCATCCTTCTTCTTCACAAATAAAACTGGAGCACCCCACGGCGATACACTCGGTCTGATGAAGCCCTTAGCTAACAACTCCTCAAGCTGCTCGTTCAACTCCTTCATCTCTTTCGGATCCATACGGTACGGAGGAATAGATATAGACCGGATGTCTGGAGCTAAGTCAATGCAGAAATCGATATCACGGTCCGGAGGCATGCCCGGAAGATTCGAAGGAAATACATCCGCAAACTCTCGAACCACTGGCAATGAATCAATCATCGGAGACTCGACAGTGGTGTCCCGTATATAAGCAAAATATGCTAGACAACCCTTCTCGACCATATGTCGAGCCTTCAAGAATGAAATAACCCGGCTGGCTGTACTAACTGAGGAACCTCCCCACTCCAGCCTAGGCGACTCGGGCACGGCTAAGGTAACTGCCTTGGCATGGAAATCTAGCACGACATGATAAGGAGATAGCCAATCCATGCCTAAAATAATCTCGCAATCCACCATGTCGAGCAATAATAGATCCGCTCGAGTCTCGAACCCACAAAATGAAATCACACAAGACCGGCAAATGTGGTCTACAACCACAGAATCACCTACAGGAGTGGACACATAAATAGGTGAACCTAAGGACTCACGAGGGACATCCAGAAAATGAGAAAATAAGACCGAAACATAGGAATAAGTGGATCCTGGATCAAATAACACTGATGCCTCTCTACCACATACTGAAATAATACCTGTGATCACGGCGTCTGAGGCTATTGCATCTGATCTGGCCGGAATGGCATAGAATCTGGCTGGAGTACCGGAAGACTGGGCTCCACCAGAGTGAACAGGAGCTGCCTGACCTCCCCCTGACTGGCCTCCACCTCTAGAACGATGCCGACCTATCCTCCACCTCTAGGTAGCCGAACTACTGGTGTCGGACGCACCGGATGATATCCCTGTTGTACGGCCTTGCCTCGAAACCTGGGACACTGCCTCCTCATATGACCTGGTTCTCCACACTCATAACAACTCCCAGGTGGCATAGTCTGTTGCCCCGAAGAAGATCTCTGAATGGCCGGAGGGCGATGAGAGCCCTCAGGCATAGCACTGAAGTAAGGGCCGGAGGATCTCGGATTACTGGGATAACCATTGTGCAAACTCTGAATGGCTGGAGGACGGTAGGAACGCTCTGGCATGGCGCTGAAATGAGGCCTCGCTGGAACACCTCGGGGAGGTGGTGGAGGTGTTGAATATAAAGGCCTGCTGGGCTGACCACTGCTATACTGACCCCTGCCCCTAGTTGGGGCGCCTCTAAAATCTCCAGAGAATCTAGCCCTCTTATCCTGCTGCCCCTGCTACCTGCTCCTCGACCGATACCCCTCGATCCTGCGAGCAATCTCTACCACGAGCTGATAAGGAGTACCCATTTCCACCTCTCGGGCCATGGTGGCCCTAATACCTGGATGTAACCCCAACAAAACTCCGCACTCTCTCAGCATCGGTAGGCAATATCATAAGTGCATGGCGAGACATTTCTGAAAATCTGCCTCATAATCTGTCACTAACATATGCCCCTGCTCTAGCCGCTCAAACTGGTACCGCAGCTTTTCCCTCTCAGATGGTGGGATATAACTATCCAGAAACATCTGCGTGAACTGATCCTAGGTGATAGGAGGAGAATATGCTAACCTGCTGAGAATGTAGGACTGCCACCATCTGTGAGCTCTGCCCTCCAACTGGAAGGTAGTAAAATCCACTTTATGGGACTCTAGTATCCTCATGTTGTGCAGTCTATCCCTGCACCTATCCACAAAATCCTGGGCGTCCTTGCCTCACTCACCCCCAAAGACCGGAGGGTGCAATCGGGTCCATCTATCCAATAACTTCTATGGATCACCGTCCACAGCTGGTCTAGGCTCAGGTGCTGCTGCAACAGGCTGGACCCCACCCACGGGCAGTGTACCCGAGGTATGATGTAATGTTGATGTCAGTCCTGCGGCCTGGGCAGTAGGGGTCTGGGCTCCCCCTCCCGCCTGAGAAGTGGCAGGATCTACTGGAAATAAACCAGCCTGGGACATAGTGTCCATAAATCTCATCATACGGCCCATGACTGTCTGGAAGCCTGGTGCCGTCATAAAGTCTACTGGTGCAGGATCTGCTGGAGGCACCTCATCCTGCTCCTCTATAATAGGGTCCTCTGGTGGCGGGACCGGAATAGCTCTGGGACGCCCTCGCCCCCTACCACGGGCCGGTGCCCTCCCCTGGCCTCTGCCAGCGCACGTCCTCACCATCTGTAAGAGAATAGAAGAATGAATTTAATAAATCATCGATTGCACGATAGAATAAGAACAAAGAGAGGTTTCCTGACACCTTATAGCCTCCTGATGATAAGTACAGACGTCTCCGTATCGATCCGCAAGACTCTATTGGGTTTGCCCATGACTTGTGAGACTTAAGTGAACCTAGTGCTCCGATACCATATTGTCACGACCCAAAATCCAACACAGGTCATGATGGCGCCCAACACCGGAGTCAGGCAAGACAACAGTTGTTTACTAGTGAGATTATCCTTATTTAACATACCAACCCCACATATTCCCAAAGTTTTAAGCTTAGATCATTTAAATAAAAGCGGAAACATTAACCAACTTAAGTAAATACAACCACAATGATCATGATCCAATATATACAGTCCCAAAATAAAGAATCTACTATGTGCGTGCCAGGAACTAGTGGCACAAGTTAACATGCGAACTAGTAGAATATACAAAAGATGATACAAATTGTACTGCTGTCTGAGAGAAGTAGACAGAAATAAACAAAAGATAACTTCATAGCACTACTGAGAATCGCCAAGGGAGGCATCTCACTGTGGATTCAGTTCCAGAATATACGTCAAGCTCCGGTCGAATAACCAGAAGCACCAGCCGTAGAACCTGTACATATTAGTACAGAAGTGCAGCATGAGTACATAAATATATATGTACCCAGTGAGTATCCCGCCTAACCTCGAAGAGGTAGTGACGAGAGGTCGACATGACACTCACTAAGGTCCAACAGTATAATTTAACAGAATATAATGGAAACAGTAGACATGTAAAGACAGTGAAGCAACAAGTATATATGCAAGGTACTGAAATCCAGGAAGAATACTGGGAATAAATAAAACAATTACTACTTCACTTTTTTCCCAAATATCTGTCAGATCAATATCCATGAATTTAGTAACAAATAAATCATACGCATGCAGGGTAAGGACAACCGGCCGGAGTCATAAGATAGTCATTCCCGTGCACTGCCGAGGATCAAACGGCCCGTACCAAAAGTGCACCTCTCCACAAAGTACTCACATCTATGTACTGCCGAGGATCGAGCGGCCCGTACCAAAACTGCTTCTCTCAACCTCTCTATGCACTATCGAGGATCGAACGGCCCGTACCAAAAGTGCATCTCTCAATTCGTCGTGGCGTACGGCCCGTTCCCATAAGAGTGGGGGAAATCATACTCCGCTTGCGGAATGTAAATTGCGAAGCGGTCACATGCACACACATTATTCCTTTTTAAAAGAGAATACTTTTCAGTGAACAATTTCTCACAAGTTTTTTCTCAAATTTCATAACTTCGGGGAAATAAGCAACATGTAACGTTAATTCATTAAGCATATAGTTCATATCAAGTAAAACACAAGGCATGATGTGGGCCTAACTACCCAGACATGATAGTAATAGTTGATACGTACGGACTCTCGTCACTTTGCACATACGTAGCCCCCACAAATTATCACATAGAGCATTTAAATCACCTAGGGGGACAATTCCCCCTTACAAGGTTAGAAAGGAGACTCACCTTGTGTCGAATTTACTCCCCGGACCGAGAAGGCGCCCGAAACTCCGAACTCTACACCCGAGGACTCGAAACTAGCCAAATGTTATACAAATACATTAATTTATATTCAAAGCATGGAATTCTCCTATTATTTAGCCAAATTCACCATTCTTGAAGAAAATCTAAAATCCGACCCTGGATCCGCATGCTCAGATCCCAATAATTCTCTAAGGAAACCCTCACCCAAAGCCTAAGGATCATTAATATACGATTTTGACTTGATTCCATAGCAAATTTACGGGTAAACTCTCAAATTATCGAAAGCCCTAGGTTACTACCCAATTCTTGATTTTTTTCACTAGTTATGTGATTAAACTTAACTAGGAATTCATGCATGAGGCTAATATTAGAGGAGAATTTACTTATCTTTAATAACCAAGTCGTTTGCCCCTCTAAAATGGTGGAAATCGCCCCAAGGAAGAAGAAGAAGATGAGAAAAAAATGAATTAAACTCGTGTATAAAAAAATACTGTCTGAACAGTGTTTTCGCACTTGCGGCTCGAGGACCGCACCTGCAGTCTCGCACCTGCGAGCAAAGGCTCGCACCTGCGGAAATGGACTGGGGAGCCTGGGCCCGCATCTGCAGAGTGGAGACCGCACCTGCGGCTCCTCTCCTGCGGAACTCTGTCCGCACCTGCGATAATTGGCCAGACCACTGGGGGTCGCACCTGCGAGGCTGGGACCGCAGGAGCGGTCCCGCACCTACGACTGGTCAAGCGCACCTGCGGTCACACTAGAACAGGTGCACCAACAGTTATTTCAGCTGGTTTTTGGCCTCGTGTGGTGTCCGGGAGGCACCTGGGCCCACCCGAGCACCCGTCCAAATATACCAACAAGTTCCAAATCATAATACGGGCTCGCTCGAGCCTTCGGAACACCCAAAACAATGCTAAAACTCAAAATCACACCTCAAAACCCCAAGAACCAAACTTAGGAACTTTAAGTTTTCTAGACTTCGCTAACAACGCGCCGAACCGACCTATACTACTCGAAATGACACCAAATTTTGCAGGTAAGTCATAAATGACATAACGGAACTATTCCCGGTCTCAGAATTCGGTTCGGACCTTGATAACACAAAAACACGTCCAAAACCACAGTAGAAACTTAAGGAACTTCTTATTTCAATATTAGGCGCCGAAACTCTTCCGGGTCATCAGAAACCCATTCCGAACATACTCCTAGGTCCAAAATCCTCACACGAAGCTACCGGAACCGATGAAACTTAATTCCGAGGTCGTTTACCCAAAATGTTGACCGAGGTCAAACTTGGCCTTAAAGGCCAACCTTAAGGAACCAATTGTTCCTATAGCACTCTAAACACCTCCGAATCCGGACCACCAGTCCCCGCAAGTCATAAATCATAAAAAGTCGCTATGGAAAGTTTCATTTAGGGGAACCGGGTCCGATAATGCAAAATGACCGGTCGGGTCGTTACACGAAGTACTGCTCGTCTATTCAAGCTAACCTAATGCCTATATTCCTATGAAATTAGGATTAACAAGAATACATTAATAATTCCCGTATAATAACCAAGCAAAGGCGATTAGGTATATTCATATCCTAACCGCAAATCCCCCCCCCCCCCCNAGTTAAGATCTTGTTCTACTCAATTTTATATGGAATCTAGAATTCTCTCTCCCGATTTCAATCCTAGATTCATAGATAGTATTCAATCGGTGATCAAGCAATCAAATAATTAAGCGCAAGATTGAATAAACAAACCAATATAATAAAATAATAAGAACGATTCAAACTTCAAATTACAACATTCATGTAGCACCCAAAACTCTAGATTAATAAACTATGAAATTAAAGGAAGAGAAGAGAAGCGAAACTAGGTAGAAGCCTCCTCCAAGTGTGGTGTATGTTCCCCTCACGTGAATTTTCCTTCAAAATATGTTAGATCCACTCTAAATTAGGTTTACACTACAAAAAAAAATGGGTAAATAGCGGAGGTTATAATTGCAATTTGCGGAGGTTATAAACCTTCGCTATTTGCTGTCATGGCGGTTGAGCAGACCCCCGCAGTAAGCATCGCCACTATTAATTGCGGCAGTTAAATGCGGGGGTTTCCCGAACCGCCGTGACAGCAAATACCGGAGGTTCATAACCTCCGCAAATTGCAATTGTTAACCTCCGCAATTTCATAAGCGAAAGTAGATTTATTTTTTTTAATATTTTTTTTTTTTTGAGTGTAGGGGTTGTAAACCCCCGCAATTTCCTATGTGCACACCATAGAATCTAATCAATTTCTCTTTGGGGGTTTTAATTATCCATATCTATTTTTAAATATATTATAGAATTGATTTTTATCATCAATTTGCCATACCCTTTCCCTAATATCAATTGACATATTTATACTTAAACCAAAACATTAAAATTAAGAAACATCAATATTTCATTAACCATGAAAAATACTATGACAGAGTAATTCATATGTCATCAAGCTAAATTAGAACATAGTTAACCGTCTATATTAGTCGACAATTACATTGTCCTAATACATCCACTTCAATTAAATTGAATCTCAATGGTCACTAGGATTACTAGCACCAGAAGATCTTCTTGCATCCGTTGGTGAAACAGGTTCACTACCTGCATCACATGGCTGCAGCAAAAAGTATAAAAAGAAAAACACAAGTTAAGCCTCAATTGAAGAGTTATTCAGAAAAAAGTAAAATTCCAAACCTACTTTATAAGGTACTATGAAATCAAAACAAGTTCTTTCCTTACACCAAAAATAAAAGAACTTAGCATACCGTTGTAGGAGTAGAAGCAAAGATCCCAGCAAATTGTTCTAGTATTGACCCTTCCTTCATTATCATCTATGCTTTGAGAGTATTCATCAATTGATTGTACTTCTCTTGGCATCCAGCAGAAGAACATCCAACATTATTACTCACAATTCTAATAGGACGAAGATTTGTCTCTGTGAAAGTATTGCTTGGAGTAGCTCCTAATCCCAAACATCTCACCCTTCCAGGATGTTCTTTGCCTAGCACCTTACCAACAGCATCATTTGGAGAGATAGATTTCAGACTTATCCACTTCCAGGATGTTCTTTGCCTAGCACCTTACCAACAGCATCATTTGGAGAGATAGATTTCAGACTTATCCACTTCCAGGATGTTCTTTGCCTAGCACCTTACCAACAGCATCATTTGGAGAGATAGATTTCAGACTCATCCACTGTACTTTCACTCATTGCTAGCTCAATTTTTCCTAAACACAATACATATCAAAAAATAAAGACAAAACATTCATAACCTAAAGATCACAAAAACTTGATTGAACTGGATAAAATAAAGCAACTCAAGAACAACATTTTGCATATATAAGTCAATACACCATTCCACTGCTGAAAATGACTTAAAGTTTAATGGATATTTGCTAACAAGAGATGTCGAACGAAAATTTAACCAAGGAAGTTTGAAAATAAAATAGAATATAACTGCAGATTCGAGCAAGCAACAGTGTATTTACTATGTATACTAACAACAAAATCTAGACAAAAAATTGCAGGGAAGTACAATAAAGCACTACATAAATAAAAAATTATTCGGGGTAACATATCTGGAACATATCTAATGCATACTCTCTCATGCAAAAAATTGTTTCTCTTTGGCATCAATTTTATACAGACTCAACTTGAGCTACAATGCACTTTCAGGTTCAATCCCAGTAAGTTTTACTCAATCTCATTCTCTTACTTTTCTTGCACTTGAACATAACAATCTTTCTGGTTCTATTCCTGATACTTGGGGTAATGCTCTTGTCAACAATAACTCTTATCAACTACACTATCTTACCCTTGATCACAATCTTTTATATGGGAAAATTCCAGCTTCAATTAGCAACTTAAGTATGCTTCAGGAGATTAATCTTAGTCAAAACCAAATTAATGGGACTATTCCTAATGAATTAGGTGCACTTACAAGGCTTGCTCTTCTTGATTTATCTAATAATTCCATAAATGGAACTATTCCTGTTAGTTTCTCCAATCTTTCAGCTCTTGTTACTTTGAATTTAAAGAGCAATCTTTTGGATAATCAAATCCCAGATGTCATATATAGATTGCAAAATCTTTCAGTGTTGGATTTGAGTAAGAATAAGCTCAGTGGTCATATTCCAGCCACCATTACATCAAGGACTCAAGGCCAAATATAGAACCAATAGGTACTTAGAAGAAGGCCGCATTACATAAGCATTTATGAAACAAAAGATGTTCTTGAAGTTCCATGTCGAAAAAAGATGCAGGTTAAGTATGTGACTTACACATATTTCTTTTGCCTCCTCATTTACAGATAATCCATCTTGTTTCGTATGTGTAGCAAGATAAAGTTGTGCTCGTCCAGGTTTACTCCCTGTCTCAGCCATCTATGTATGAAAACAAAATAAGTTAGAATAGTTTAATAAAAGTAAAAGAAATAGATACAATATCTAAAATTTAAATAGTAAAGTAAGGAAAATAATGTAACATCTTTTACCATTTCAGCCCTTCTTCTAGAATTAGGTTTGGAGCCACCGGTGTGTGGAACTGTTTGTTTCTTCCGATTTTCAGCATTTCTTTTACACATGTTCTAACAATAAGATACATTTTAGTCATTTATATAAATGAATAATCATATTTTTATGCAATTCAATGTGATGTTTCAGAAAAATACCTGAGTTTCTTCTTTACAACGGTAGTTCACAAAGGAAGCCCATTGTTCCCGACTAATACCTACCGGAACATTATTCATAATCTCATCTTTGGTTTTAAGTGGGTCTTTAAACTCATACCACAACTTTTGCCTACTTGCAGCCCACTTCTTTGAAATAGAGCGATAAACATATCCTCATGCAACTTCCTCAATGGTCATAAAACAGAAATGAGGCTTCAAAAATAAATTTTGAGTAATTATCAATACCATAGTGGTTAGTTTATCTTTTATATACAAATATAAAAACAAAAGACAAAATAGAGATATAGTTATAAAGATATAGAACTTATACCTTTATAATATTATTAAAGTAATCGTCAAAGTATGACTTAGGCATATCCGGCCATTTATTAAAGCCAATTGGAAACATGGTACAGTAGGTTGCTAAAATGCCACATACGCCTGCAAGAAGGCCTTGTGCTTCGCCAATCGGATCCAAGGCATCAAACTCCACCACAACATGTTCTCCCTGTAACTTAATGCTTCTCTAGTCTTCAATTTGAGCCTTTTGGTATCTCCATGTGAATCTTTAATAAATAAAAATAAAAGCAAAAAAGTGAAGGTAAGAGAAAGTTAATTCTCGCACCAAGAAGAACAAAGTGTTAATGGAAAAGCCAAGGAGTCTACTGATGCAAATCCAATGCAAGGTGAGTTTCAGTTCAAGCCCTCAATACGAAAATTATAACTTGTAGCAATACTAATAAAAGAGTAGATTTTTATCAACAAAAGAATTGATCAACTTAATGCAGCTGATTTCCAGTGTAACATGCAGGGAGTAAGGAAGATGATCACATGAGGGGTAAATCAGGTTTGGGAAATCTCAGTTTTTACAACCTGTCAAAACTCATTCTCCCTCCTTTAGGTTCCTCTAGTTATAACCAGAATCAGACTCTGCAAAAAGGCAACACTATTTCTCCTATGACTTCAAGATACAGGTAATTATATTTGTCTAAACAAATAAATGTGTCTTTCCCTTTCTCTTTTTTGGCCAACACTACTTTAACAAACAGGGAAATTAAACGGCTACTAAATTTGTATCAATGTTTGGTGCCACTTCTTTCAAAAGGCTAGCTAGAATTATCAGAATCAATTCAACATATATGCCTATACAACAACAAAAGGATAATGATTACCTATTCCATCGACAGTCCAATGATGTGAAGATTCACGTTTACCACGCTTATTGGATGTTGCTTGTGCTGGTGTGGGATTAATTGGAGGTTGAAATGAAGGAGTTGTGTGTCCCGTGGCCTGAAATGAAGGAGTTGGCAGTGTTGTAGCCTGAAATGAAGCGGTTTGCTATCTTGCGGGTTGAAATGAAGGAGTTGTCTGTCCCGTGGCCTGAAATGAAGGAGTTGGCAGTGTTATAGCCTGAAACGAAGTGGTTTGCTGTCTTGCGGGTTGAAATGAAGGAGTTGGTAGTGATGTCGCCTCAAAAGAAGGAGTCGGCTGAACGCAAGGAGTTGTCTGCCCCATGGCCTCAAATGAAAGAGCTTGCTGTTTTGGCTGTGTTGAGGCCTGAAATAAAGCGATTTGATGTCTTGTGGGTTGAAATGAAGGAGTTGGTAGTGATGTCGCCGGAAAAGAAGGAGTCAGATGAATGCAAGGAGTTGTCTGCCCCATGGATTGTGAAGAAGACGCTAATTGAACTGACTTTTGTAAGTTCTGGAAAAGTTTGGTCTTCGGCATATCTGCAATCAAAACTCTGCAAGTACAAAGGAAAATGTAGTAAAACAAAGGTTATGCCAAACTTAGAGAAAAATCACTAAAAGGAAACTAAAACAAACTGTTGTAGTATTACGGATTCTTTTCAGGGTAGCACACAGCTAGGGAGAAGCTTGTACTCCATTATCCAGATGTAGTAATCTCCTAGACTGAAACTGAGCATTATCTTTACTAACATCTACAGCCCAGATGTATGTCCAAGGATAAAAAATGGAAAACAAGTACCAATTTACATCCATCCAAAACCAGCAGTGAACCAGGAAGCCAAACGAAACAGCAACAGTAGTAAAAATAATGAAAAAACCAGCAGTAATCAAACCCAGATACCCAGCAACTTCGGAAGGTTGCCTATTCAGACATATGCTCATCTATTGCAATTTGGATATTCTCATAAGCATCATCAAAAAATTGCTCAAGTTCTTGTTGCTGGTATGGTTGATTCTCATATATTTCATTTTTATCAACCTCTCCCATTTCAAATAAATCTCTCAGCTTTAGATGTACAACCACACTCAATTCTTTATCCATTTCATCATCAACATAGTAAATCATATTTGATTGAGATGCTTCAATGTAAGGATCATCATCCTCACGATCACCAATATGAATCAATCTAGAAAAATTGACACAATTAAAATTCCAAGCATCTCTTTTGAACCCTCTATTTCGAGTAGTGTCTGCCCACTCGCATTTGAAGAGCACAACTGTGAATCGATAATAATTAAGCTCAATAATATCTTCTAACTTCCCATAGTATGGCAAGTCTGCTTGCCTTGCACTTCTATCAGCACTAGATGCAACACAAGAGGTGTCGGAAGTAAGGAAAACTCCACTATTTTGAGTTTTTAATCCTTGATCTCTAGACAAAACTCGAAATTTGAATCCATTGATGTTATAAGCAGTGAACCTTCTAGCATCTGGCGCTGGACCTCGTGCTAGGAACTTCAGATCAGTAGAGATGGTGTCTGCAATTTCTGGGTTCATAATCTAATAACAACAAACTTATTTTAGTCAAGCATATTAAATCCAACGAGAAAAGCTATGCGAAACAAAAATTATTATACCATCCACTCACTCGTTTTGGGAACCAATCAGGAAACTCTCTATTAACCCTCCTCTCTAAATCTGATGCTGAAGGTCTCCATCCTCTTGTGCTCTTTCTTATGTGATCCCTAAACTCACTTCAAATGAGCTAACTATATCACTTTTAATTATTATAACTCTAAACTTTTGCCAATATTCATATTAATTTTATTTACTTACTCAATAAATTGCTTCACTGCCGCACAATTAAATAACACATATCGATGAGCTTGCGTCTTCACCAATGGAGTCAAGGGGAACGTTGAGGAGCCTCCAACTGGTTTACCTTGTGGAGGGAAGATAGAGGACACTTCAGAAGCCTCATTAAGAATTGGTTCATCATTCACACGTCTAGGCCTATTAAGCCTTGACTCAATCCCCTCAAAGTAATGAGAACAAAAAGTTAGAGCTTATTCAACAATGTAACCTTCAGCTATGGAACCTTCTGGTTGTGCCTTATTCGCCACAAGGGACTTAAAATGACCTAACAATCTATAACATAAAATGAAACATGTTTAGAATAAGCACTTAACTTGAATCAATATTACATACATCAAAATTTCGGATAAGAAATATTTTACCTTTCAACAAAATACATCCACCTATAATGTACCGGACCACCTTGTATTGCTTTATCTACTAGATGAACAGTTAAATGGACCATTACAGTAAAGAACGTTGGTGGAAATAATATCTCCAAGTGGCAAAGTGTGAGCATAATGCGATCTTGTAACTTTTCTAGATCCGCCAAACTCAAACTTTTAAGACAGTTCTCTGAAAAAAGAGGAAAGCTCTACTAAGACTGCAACAACCTCCTTTGGCAGCACATTGCGAATTGCTATTGGTAGCAATTGCTCCATAATAATGTGACAATCATGACTCTTTAATCCAAAGATTCTCCTTTGGTCCGGATCAATGCAACCAGAAATATTACTAGAGTAACCATCCGGCACAGAAATAGTTTTTAAAGTTGTGAGGAAAGCCACTTTCTTTTCCTTTGGAATGGTAAACACAGCAAGTCGACACTCATCATTCTCATCAGGCCAAAGATCACGCCTTAAACCCATATCTTGCAGATCTTTTCGCGCCTTAATATTATCTTTTGACTTGTCTTTATCATTGAGCAAAGAATATATAATATTGTCAAACACATTCTTTTCTATGTGCATGACGTCTAAATTGTGGCGCAACGAGTTAAACTCCCAATATGGAAGATTAAAGAATATGCTTTTTTTCCTCCATTGTGGTGCTGCACCTTGCTCAATATTTCTTTGCCTAGATCTTTTTCTTCTCTCATTCAATTCAACCAGTTTTCCAAATGTAACATCAATATCTTTCACTTGTTGCAAAATATCAGATCCGGATAACTTTCTTGGTGGGTTTCTTTCTTCCACATTTCCATCAAAGTGATGCCTCATCAGTCTAAATTTATGATTTCTTGCTAAAAATCTACGATGACCAATTAAGCACCACTTTCTACTATGGCGAAGCCGACAAGGTTCTGCATCAAAATTACAAGTGGGACATGCTAAACCAGTATGTGAGTTCCAACCAGATAAGATATCGAGTCCAAGAAAGTCACTAATTGTCCACATAAGAGCAGCTCGCAATCTAAACATCTCTTTCTTTGATGAATCAAAAGTTTCGACACCTTCACTCCACAACTCATTCAACTCCTTAATAAGGGGTTGTAGGTAAACATCTATGTCATTTCCCGACGTACGTGGACCAGGAATGATCATTGAGAGAATAAAATTGGGTTGTTTCATACACAACCAAGGAGGAAGGTTGTATGGAACTAAAATGACTGGACAAATGCTATAACTAGTACTCATCGTGCCAAAAGGATTGAAGCCATCACTAGCTAGGCCAAGCCGAACATTCCGAGGATCAAAGGCAAATTCGGGAAAAGTTGTATCAAACCTCTTCCATGCCTCACTATCTCTAGGATGCCTCATGATTCCATCTTTGTTACTATCCTCAGCATGCCATCTCATATATTTTGCTATTTTAGAGCACATGAACAATCTCTGCAACCTTGGTTTTAATGGAAAGTAAAGCAAAATTTTTGCAGACTTCTTAGTTTTCTTCTTGGTTTTTTTGTTACCCATAGCAGCCACAAGATCTTCATTTATCTTATTGTTAGGCTTCCATCTAGAAGTGTGACAATACTTACATGTTTCCTCATTAGCATCATTCCCCCAAAACAACATACAATCATTTGGACAAGCATCTATCTTGATATAATCAAGACAAAGCTTGCTGATAGTTTTCTTGGCCTCATAAAAAGACTGAGGGATACGTGCAAAGGTAAATGCGTCCCTCAACAAATCTAGTATCATCGTCATTCCCTTGTCACTTAGCCCAGACAAACATTTTATGTGATACAGTTTTAATAAAAATTCTAATTTTGAGTACTTGGACCCTTCGTACAATTCTTTCCATCTCTAAGCAACTCAAAAAAGTCATTATCGTTTGAAACAAGCTCATCATTTAATCTTTTTTCACCACCCGCTACTTCTGACGGACCTACATAAACCCCATCGTGCCTTAGGCCCCCAAATGCTTCATTGATCAATAATTCTACTAGATTTTCAGGAGCTAATGTATCTTGTATAACCACATTATTTATAGAATTAGGCAGTATATTTCTTTCACCATAAATACTCCAAGTGAAATAATTTTGAGGGAATGGTTTGCAAACCAAATGATCAAACGCTACCTCTCTAGTCTGCCACTTTGTGAATCCACATTTAGGACAAGGACACTTTATTCTATCTCCAACAACAGCATTAGCAAATGTAAAATCTAAAAACTGATTTAAACCAAATAAATATTCCAGCGTGTTCCTTGGCTTTCTAATCCAAGATTTATTCATAAAAAAGTATTAACTTTCAAGTGCAACTGATGAACCTTGCAAAATATGAAGAGAAAATATCAGTTTTCTATTATTAGAATACAGAATATTAACTATGAAGCAATATATACATACAACAAAAGCCATCTGTAATCATAAACACTACCAAACTTGAAAATCCCATGATAAAGAATATGACGACTAAATAAAGCAAACCCCTTCAACCAATCAAATATCTAATAGGACTAGGAAGATTACACAAGTACAAGCTCAATGATTATAAACAAGAGGTAAAGGACATCCAGAAACCTTAGTTGACAACCATCAATAATCAAATAATTAATCAAGCATTAACAGAAATCTTAAATTTAGCACACAAAATTTCAAGTGTTGAAAGTAAAATTTCTTTCGGCTTCCTTTTAACATTAATAAGTTGTGTCATTCATAGTTCACAAACTCAATTCATGATACAGGTTGCAGAGGGATGCTTTACCTCTGTTTAATATGTTGAGACAATCCTACAAGTCTAGTATAGATAGAGAATCTACATTTAATGAAGTGAGTTGGTATCTCTTATTGAGATATTTCCGTACTTTGTTATATCTTTTCACATGTTTCTCTCTTTAGCTAATGTGATGCATAAAAACAAGACTTTTCTCTTTCAGATTAATGTGATGGTTATGCTCCTAATGTTTAGTGTTTTTGTGGTTTAGTTGCTAGATGAAATTGCAGAAAAGTTCTATGGCGTTCGACGTAGAAATCCTCTCGAGGGGATTGGAGATTTCTTAAAGGTAATGGCATTTTCACATTAGGCAGTTAGATAAAATCCTAATAGTTCGTCTGGAAAAAGTATGTGGTTTTGTTTGCGGAACATAACCCCCAGATGATTATACACAAAGCAGCGACATCTTACTATTCTATAGTATAAACAAAAACTGAACACCAACAATTTCCCTATCTCCTACGTCTGCCCTTTAGATGATTATTCAACAACAACATACCCAATATAATCCCACAAAGATTATTCAACAAGTTGAATAAATATCTCACTAAAGTTAAACCCAAAAAGAATAACTAAATACACATAACAAATGATGATTCAACTGATTTAGAGCAAAACAGATTTGGCTCTCATATACATCCAAACTTTGATTCATAACTGCAAAATCAACATCAATCTTCATAACACAATCAGCGCGCAACAATCAGATAATGTTCAAATAAACCCTCTGAATGTGAAATAGCGATTAAGAGAAAATATATTGCTGACATACCCAAAATGCAAATTGAAAGATAGAATTAAAGCAAAAAATGTGGAGATCAGAAATGAGAACTAAGCAATTCTTCAGCAATTACTATTTCTTGAATATAGAACGAAAATTACATCTAGCGATTAAGAGTGACAAAGCTGTTGAATTCAAAACATACCAAGGTTCTTGTCAAGGGTTTTTGAGAATTTGTTAAGAGCAGGAGGAACCTTCAAACGCTGCTTAAGAATCCTCCTTCTCCTCTGGATACGAACAACTTGAGGCCATCTCACGAAACGGGTCAGATCCTTCTTGGGCGGCAATGCACCACCGATCCCAAACTGCTTTGGCCGCTTCTCGAACAGTGGATTCACCACTTTCGCATGAACTGGTTTCTTCTTTGCTGCTACTGCTACACCTTTCTTTGGAGCCTGCAACCAATTTCCCAAAATCAAACTTCAAACTCAAAATCCAAAATCCCCAAACGAAATCTTAACCTTTATTATTCTGCCACAAAGCACGAAAGATACCTAAAAAAAGAAAGATGATAAAAGAGCAAAAGAAAGTAGTTATCTGCATAGTGTACCAATGTGTTTGCCCTAATAAAGATAAAGAATACTTAGTTTCAGAGATTTTCGAATCAAGGGAAAACTTCTCCGTGTTTTCAGCTCTCTTTCACTTCTATTAAATCCAGTGAAAACTGTATTCCTAAAACCCCAAACGAAATTACTTCATCAACAAATTAGGGATTAATGGAAGAAGAAGCCAAGCACAAAGACGAGGAGAAAGGGCGCGGAAGAAGAGCGGAAATCAGAGAGAGATTATTAGAGTACAATTGGGAAAAGGCGGGTTTCTGAAAAGATTGGGGAAAAGGGGTAGTATGAAATATTATTGTATAATTACCCGCTATTATTGTATAATTTTGCGGACGTATTAGATCCCAGTAAATTATATAACGTTGCGGAGGTTTTAAACCCCGTAAATTGTATAAATCTGTGGAGTTGCAAAACTATGAAAATAGCGGAGGTTAGTTATTATCTCCACAAATAAACCTTCACAAAACTATGTAAATTATGGAGGTTAGTCATAACATTCGCAAATAAACCTCCGCAATTTACTCATTTTTTATAGTGTTATGACCCCTTTTATACGAGTTAGGATCGAAATAACCTTATCTCGAATGAAATAGAAAGTGCCGTCCTAACACTGGAAACAGAATTGTTTTTACTGTTTTTTAACTTCATTCCTTAGCTGCAAACTTTTGAATTCTTATTTCCACTTTGGTTGTCTCCACTTGGGGGACAAAACCCAAAGGGTGTCCCTCTTTTTTTTATTAATTTAATTTTCTTTTCCGTATTTTATTTAATTTTATTCCAAATTTCTTGATCTTAACACCGCATTATTCCTACACAGTTAAAATATAATATTAAGCATAAAATAATATAATTAATACTTAAATGACGATTAAAAGTATTAGAACATGAGGCAACAACGAAAAAATATATATATTTTTGACCGAATATCACTTTTTAAAATGAGAATAAAACCTTTTCCACAATGGCTATCTACAGAAGCCTTCAAAAACGTCAGTGGTAGCAGGAATTGAATACACTTTCATGCACACCTTCTTTCAAGGTAATGTTCATTTTAAATTCAAGGTTGTTTGTTAAAATCTTGAAAACATGTATACAAAATTCTTTAGACTGTGGTAATGATATAACTGAAAAATATTAGGTTTAATATTATTCATCTTTTCCCCTTTGGGTGTGTAAATGCAGATATATAATACTTATCATTTGTTTGTGTAAGTTTTACAGAAGTCAAACACTTAACTGGAAAACAAAGGAAAATTAGTTTTTTTTTTCTCGAATGCTTAATGGTTACCTAGATAAAATAGAGGTGTTAGGGACTAACTGGTCTCATGTTCAAATTCATTACAAGATATGTTTGTGGCTTAACTTATATATTATGTTGATAATATATTTTCTTTCTGTTATGTGTACCACGTGAGACTAATTAGAACATGTACCTGAATACGTTTGTTAATTGAACCTCGACGAGATGTTAATCAAAAGAATTTTTTCGTACAAATACACTTATATTTCTTTTCCTACTTCACACATTTATATTAAGAAAACATTATTAATTAACTTATACTTCTTTTGTTTCGGCATCAGACATTAACAGATTATGTTGTTGTTTAGCTTAAGTTAATTGTCTGTTTGTAAAGTTTTGGCATTTATTTATTACGAGCTTTTAAAGTATGGTATTTGTTTGGAACAAATTTTCATTTGAAAATTGTTATTATTTCCCTACCCATTATGCCATTTACGTTTCACTTATTCTCTTTCCTTCCTCTATATATATGCATGTATATACCTATATTACAAAAAATACCAACAAAAAATTAGATATGTTTATATTTCCTTAAACATGATAGAAATGAAAGAAAATGCACCTATCATGCTACTTGGAATTTGAACCTTCAAATTGGATTATGCAACGGTACAAAGATGATTTGTTGAGCAATGGCGAAATCAAATATTCGTTAAAAGTGTTCAATATTTTTTTAATATATATATAGTAATTTTTTACTAATATATTCAATATAACTTTTTATATACACATTATAATTTTTTGGGTAAAGGATATTTAACTGACCACCCTTCATTATACATGATTACACCAATCGCCATTGCTTTAGAGGATTAGGAAACACGCCATTGCTTTAGAGGATTAGGAAACAATATTATACATGCATATTTTAAAATGAATCAATCTGTTGGGAAAATATATTTATCTCAAGAATTCAACTATCTTCCCTAAACCATTAAGGATATTTTCTTAGATTCGTCCAAAAAATATTTTGCAATGACAATAAATGAAACACATGACCAAACAATTTACAATGTTGGACTTTATAACCATAACACATTTTCTCACACAGCCTCAACGAATAAGGTACCATAAAACTATATCGCCACATTGATCATTCACAAAAATCTTGTATTTATTTTTTATTATATAATTATTTGTTCCATTTTTTTAATATAATTAATATTTATTCATGAATGGTGTGCTACTTGACTCGGCATATACGTGCAATGCACGTGCCAAGAAACTAGTTAATTCAATTATATTAGTCCATAATATTTATTTGGAGCAATATATCTTGAATTTAAAATATAGTCTAAAGAATTTTGCGGATTTAATTTTAATAAAATTAATCTGCCTACAAATTTCCTCTACTTCAAGACTTGTCGGGGTAAAAAATCGTCAAACCTCTGAAACTAGGCTTGAAGTATCGTAAGTTAATAAATGCACAATACGCTTAGAGCATATTTGTTCGTATCAACTCCTTACTAGCATTATTTCAGAGTGATTATCTCCAACCAGGTTGCATGAGATAATTTTGGCAAAGTGCAATTTGAAATTACATGTGCCAACTTCAAATATCTCTGCTTTCACTTATGAAATATTATTGCTACAAAAACCTTTAACAGGATATTCAACAAAGATATCTTTTTGGGTATTATCACTTTTAGCCCGCGCCAAAAACTAATTACATTTAGTAGCCGAAAAAATGTATAAAACTTGTATAGTTTTTGTATATAGCACATGGAGTGTATATATATACAAAAAATATATAAATTTTATCCATTTTTCAACTATTATTTTTACAGTGGCTATACAGTTTCATTTTTCCTACCTTTTTTTCTAACCAATGGACCCCCATGGAATTATCCATTTGACCAATTGTGATGACGTATTTAATAATTGGCACCCCTCATTAATCCCATGATATTGTAATCAAAAGAATACACGGACAAGGGCTAGTCGCAATGCATCGGATACCGAAACTTGAACATAGTCAGTCATAGCAAGAAAAGTATTTCAATTCATTTAGGAGAAGGAGAACTAATACACTATTGCCGCTTCTTAGTACATATCTCACATCGGTAGCGTCATTGTAACATCTTCTTTCAAAGATCTATATAAACATGTGTGCTCGTAGTTGTTGAGCATCACTTTGCAGTATTTCTATTTGGTTCTAGTTTTGTGGACTCAGAAACTTTGATGCGAAGATAATTTCTTCTTAATTTCTTGTGCTTTTCTTCCTTTGTTGGTTTTCTTTAGGTCAAACAAGAGAGATATGTTCTTATTTAACGAGATGATTCAGGCATGAAGAACGTGATCTTAGGGTGTGATAGGATAGGTACTCATCACATCCCGAATACAGGAGAGATTACTCTCAAGGTGGTCTGACTATCAGAGAGATTACTCTCAAGGTGGCCCGAATATCGGAGAAATTACTCTCAAGATGCGAAGGGATGGATACTCATCCTCGCTCGAATATCGGAGAGATTACTCTCAAGGTGGCCCGAATATTCGAGAGATTACTCTCAAGACGACCTGACTATCAGAGAGATTACTCTCAATGTAGCCCGACTATCAGAGAGATTATTCTCAAGGTGGCCCAAATATCAGAGAGATTACTCTCAGGGTGACCCGACTATTGGAGAAACTACTCTCAAGGCGGCCCAACTATCGGAGAGATTACTCTCAATGTGTCCTGAATATCGGAGGCCATTTCATCTATTTAGACCTTTGTGCCCATTCTAATATTCTTGATTTCGACTTTGATGACTTTTTTCTTACATACCTCACCTTCCTCCAAACTTAGATATTTCATAATCGAGACTGAAGATGGCATAGAACAAACCAAGCTTTTAATTCACACCCCACAAACTGGCCGATATGCATCCTCATGGCCTTCTTTGAAGAACTCGCTTCATGTAGAAAACTGGACCTTGGAGCACAAGTATACTTCTAATCTATTGTCCAAGATGTGGTCTCTCCAAAAACCAATCCATCACCACATATACATTTCTAGCACCCTTGCAAACTTAGGGTGTCGCATAATTCAAGGAGAAGTACGCTGGGGAAACACAACAACAATCGAGGGCGAGTATCGTCATATTCCAGGATATTGGGAATGGCTGAGGATGTACTTGGTGGAAGCGACAAACCCTGAGTACAACAAGGATTTATGATGCCGTCTATGCCTCACTTTTCATGGAAACTCGAACATTTTTCAAGCATTTTCTAAGGCTAACTGCCCCAAGACGAACACACGTCTTACATGAGCTGAGGAAATATCTATCTCTCTTTGGGACCTACATATACTTAGAGGTCTGCCCATTGCGGATTTTTCATATGAAGAAGTTGTACCTGAGACAAGAGAACTCATCGGTTTGGACGAAAAACAAATGAGATTTATTCCTCGATCTTGTGAGTATTTATTTGTTGCCTTCCATCACCTTAAGGAAGGTACGGGTGTTAACCAAAATGTCACCTTGAGCAAGTGGACAAATTTTTGGTATAAGAAAGCTTTAATGTATAAACCTGCCCCATTGCGAAAGTAAAAAAAATCCGCGCGCCTAAAGTCGAATCATAATCCTAACGGAGTTATTCCTGAGACAACTAGGTTGTCGAGTGATCAAGAAGCTATATTCTCCAAGATTAGGGTGAGGTCTGACACGAAAGATGAAACATATATAGCAGCCTTCTTATCATGTTGGCTATGTGCTTTTGTGTTTTCCTATATGGCAGAGAACTTCATTTGTTCCGAGACTTTTAGGATGGCAAGCATGATGGCAAGCGGGCAAAAAATTTTCCTTGTTGTCCTAGTTTTGGCGAGTATTTATCATGGTTTGAATAAGATTTCGTGTTCTTCCCAACTTGATCAGGTCAAAGTTTGTTTTCCCATCCATTATCTTTACGGCTGGCTTGTACATTACCTCAAAACCCATTATCCACTAGTTAAGGGTCTGTCTGCCCCTTTGATGGTGGCATACTCAGGAGAGGGAGCCGCGAGGTACTTTAACAAGAAGGATGCAAGAAAACGCATCCACAATGGAGAGGATATAGTTTGGACACCAACAATGTTAACTAATTCTCATCCTTATTATTATGTGGATAATGAGTCCCCTCAAAAGTTGGAGTCAAATTACTTCATGAGCTTGCATTTTAATTACCTCCCTTTGAGGTATGATAAGTCATTCATCATCGAGTCATATAGCTCGCATCGATTTGGTCGTCAATTTGGGTTTTACCAGAACGTTCCCGATTTTTCGGAGAATGATATCCGTAGAGCCTCTCTAGATGAAAGACTCAGATTTTGGAGGATTTGCACACTGTATCGGTCTATGTCACGTGCGAATTTTCCCCCAACGGGAGATCCTGTGGAGAATCTTTTCTCCACCAATTATATGTCTTGGTGGGAGAAAACGCATGGGAAGTTTCTCGAGGATAATTTACAAGCTCTAGTAGATAATGTTGGGCTAAAATTTACTACTTCTTTAGGAGATGAAGATCAAGGTGTTGGAAAGACGCTCTCAAAAGTCAAAAAACCGCCTACTCTAATCCCAAAGGTAGTTACACAACATAAGAAAAGGAAGCTTAAATTCTCAAAGGCATCTTTGAAAGAGGGGGTGTGCACTTCCTCAGATATAGAGAAACACCCTCCAGTTCTTCCATTTAGCACACGAGTTCCTCAGGATACAAGTCAAAGTACCAATGAAGATTAAAATTGGAAAAGGAAATGGCCTAATCCAATAGAGATCATAGAGGTTCCAAGTGTTGATAGTCCCTCAAGAACGCATACATCTTGCAACAAAGAGGTAAAATACAATCACCTCGCCTTTTTGCTTTTTTTTGAACGAGTAGCTTCACTAAAAATTACTTACTTTCTTTGCCTTTTCCGTATGCAGTTAAATTCCATTGGGCATCTGATTGTATCCCCACATGACAAGCCGCAAGTGAGTGATTAATCTATTGGAGGGTCTACGTCTAAAGTAAAGTCATCTTCAAAGGCATCATCTCTTCCTCATGACAAAGCCCTTAAAAGAAAACTCCAAATGAGATAGCTCGCGTTCCACCAATGACAAATGTTGCAGTATCTATTTTTGAAGGAAAGAGCATTGTCTTTAATCACAAAAAGGAATTCATCTTGAAACTTTGGGAGGATATTTTCAATAGACTCTCCAAGACTGGTGCATAATTGCTCTCATCTTATAGGGAGAAAATCATTGAGAGTTTCGAGGATATGAAGAAGACGAATGTTTTGGATCTTTCTCCATTAGAGAGTTTACTGGATTCTATTTTTGAGCTTGTCGCATCATATGACCAAGATCGATCCAATATGGTTGATAAGACGAGTGAAGATGAGAAGATAAAGCTGATTTCTAAAGCTTAGGAGCGTCTCGAATAATTCAAACTTTTGTCAAGAATGTTTCCACTAGTGAAAAGAAACTAAAGAGAGTTGTGAAGAAGTTGGAGATATTACAACAAGAGAGGGAGAATCTCAAGGGTGTTATAAAAGTGGCTCAAAAGGAGGTTGAAGAGATTCAAGAAAAAGTTTTAGCTGCCGAGACTGAGGTCTCTTCATACGATAACGTAAATTTGTTGACTATTGATAATTCGGCCAATCTGGAGGAGGGGAAGAAGAACCTGGAGACTAGCTGCCAAGAATTGATCAACTATAAGTTCTGTTTGGATTAGGCTATTAATATTATCTCCCCTTTTATATTTATGTTAGGTTCACCTAGTGGATATTTATTTTATCTTAAATAAGATTTCTTCTCTTTTGCTTTATATTGTCCAACTTTTACCTTAGTCGCATAATTTTCAGCTTTACGCGTTGTAACAAAAGATTCACATCTTGTCGTGGGAGAGTCCAAATAACAAACCGTTTGATTTCTCGAAAATTAGATTTCAATATCTAAAACATATTCAAAAAATAGAATCAAACACCTTCAGAATCGCCCCAGATAATATTTTGAAACCAACTTTAGATTCCACCACGTTGAAATTTCAGATTTGCGATAATTTGAGATAATTCTTAATTATTTGAATATTTGGTTAGTTACTGGGTAACGGGACACCACCTGATTACCTAATAGGTGGATAAAAATTAAAACATTCCCACCCCACCCCCACGTGGAAGCCATGCAATACTAATTAGATGACTCTTAAATCAAAAGTCGCAAGATGGCACTTTGAGAGAACTTTCGATAAGATGAATTCATATTATTATTTCTTCCTTGTTAAAAAGTAAACTTATTGTATTTAATTTTTTTTGGCACCCCTACAAGATGCCTTTGGGCTTAACATTTTAATAAAAGGATTTGTTAGGGTTGGGATATGTTCTTCTCGATACAGATATTATGGGCAATACACATCTATAAAAAATTTCACAAGATACAGTCAACCACTTCATCAAGTAATTCTAAATTACATCATGCCCGACTTGCTTGGAAGAGGTTCTTGCTGAATCCTTTGTACAAGAGAAGAACTTTTGTTCCACTTAGTAGAGTTGCTCGAGCAGTTAGTTTGGCCTTGTGTCACTCTGCCATTGTTGTTCCTAGTATATTTGCCTTAACATGTCGAAAAAATGTAGCAGTGGCAAACGCTCTGCCATATATGGACCTTTCCGCCTATGAATTCATTTTATCTACGTGCATAAAATTGTCATGCTTTATTTACTCGAGTAATCCTTTCAGCATTTGAAGGTACTATTCTTTTGGTGAGAGCTTTTTATTTGGCAATCATGTTTTCTCCAAGCATAACAATGGCTCTATTTGTCGATGTTCTGGGACCTAGGTTCAGGAAAATATGGCTAGAGGTATGTTAAGGCAAAGTTTTTCCTTCATTTTAGCATGATCTCGTAATTACACGAGTTTGATAATGAGGCATAAAGAAAAATTCATATCTCGGAATTTACGTATATTTTCTAGTCTTGTAAGTTACAATATTCTCCTTATCGGAACTACAATAATCAATTGAGTATTTCCTTTTTCCATTCAAGAAAGCAGAGAGTCTATATATACCGTATTACAATATTTTCATTAACATCGAGCTATAATAGATGTGCAGGCCCCTATTGGGAAACCTCTTATCAGATGGTAAGTTATATACCGAGCCTATTGTGGTTGAGCGCCTATGAGCGAGCCCAGTTGGTCGAGATACAGAGCCTAGTATGGCCGAGCG